>JACCHX010000018.1:45000-47500 GCA_018907135.1 Kradibia gibbosae | reverse complement strand
CCAGGGAGCTTCGTCGTTTCTTCTTACACGTTTTTGCGTAGACATATAAAATATATTATATGGAAAGCAACGTGACATCGCCGCGCGCCGCCGAGAAATGGAGTCCGCAATCTAACAGACCAGTGAATATAAATTTTTATATTATACGTACACAGAAACTGCTGACAACGACTCCGCAATTCCCGACAAGCGGAAGCGAACACTCTTAATAACTGTGTCGAAATTTTTCGAACACTATCCGCGAGTGCGTCTTTTAACGATTGTTCTCGTTCGTTAATAAAACATAAACAGTTTTATTGCAAGGCTTTATATAATGTGGACTACATGCCGAAGCATAAAAGAACACTAAAGCCAGGGACAACATAGTTCGAGTTCAACAGTCCTTCCAAAACCTCATATATAGAGGAGAGAGAGAGTGTTTTATTAAACATCTCTCCCCGACGTTATAAAACAGTCGAATCGTGATTGGTAGGGAGACTAAGCGTCGCCACTTTTCGTGTGAATAAAATATATATTCTCGCTCGGAATCGAGTGAGTCGATGCTCAGTAAATCTTAATCTGCTGTCAAATTCGTAAAAGCGAACTTCTTCGAATTTGCAGAGAGATTTTGTCAAACGCCGAAAGCGCGTACCGCTTTTAATAAAGGGCCATTCAGTCATAGACATTAACCCGCGGTAATGCTGTGAGAATCTCCTGCTCAAGGAAATCTAGAACCTTCAATGTTCTTAGATCTCCTCTTAAAGAGACCAGAGAAAAAAAATTCACACCGGCGCAACACGGTCTATAAATACAAATCTAATAGGAGATGGATAGAAGAAGTACCTAAGCGTAGCAGCAGGTCACAGGACGTATAAAACATCCCCTATAACACAAAAAAAAAACAAAAACATAGAACCAAAACACAGGACGTTACAGAAACAAGTACTAATAAACAAAATCAAAACAACACCAGTATCTAATGCTTTTAAAAATACAATCGTAAACTGCGAAAATAAAACAGAATCATCAAAATCCATAAAAAAATTTATTATATTAAGTTCAATAGGTCATCCAAGATATGAAAGCTTTCTACAATTTAGTTTTATCAAAACCAAAATCGAAAGTCCTTACGTATAGCTTCGGCGTGCGTGCAACGGGTTCCGGAGTCCTTACGTATAGCTTCGGCGTGAGTGCAACGGGTTCCGAGTCCGTGCGTATAGCTTCGGCGTGCGTGTAACGGGTTCCGAGTCCGTGCGTATAGCTTCGGCGTGCGTGTAACGGGTTCCGGAGTCCGTGCGTATAGCTTCGGCGTGCGTGCAACGGGTTTTTCAAACTCCGTACGTGTCGCTTCGCACCAGAGCTCTGTTCGGAGTTTTTCAAACTCCGTACGTGTTGCTTCGCACCAGAGCTCTTTACGGAGCATTTCAACAGCTTGTACGCATTGCCTCGGCGTGTAAAATTTAACGCCTTTGCAGTTCGTACGTGTCGCTTCGCACCAGAGCTCTGTTCGGAGTTTTTCAAACTCCGTACGTGTTGCTTCGCACCAGAGCTCTTTACGGAGCATTTCAACAGCTTGTACGCATTGCCTCGGCGTGTAAAATTTAACGCCTTTGCAGTTCGTACGTGTCGCTTCGCACCAGAGCTCTGTTCGGAGTTTTTCAAACTCCGTACGTGTTGCTTCGCACCAGAGCTCTTTACGGAGCATTTCAACAGCTTGTACGCATTGCCTCGGCGTGTAAAATTTAACGCCTTTGCAGTTCGTACGTGTCGCTTCGCACCAGAGCTCTGTTCGGAGTTTTTCAAACTCCGTACGTGTTGCTTCGCACCAGAGCTCTTTACGGAGCATTTCAACAGCTTGTACGCATTGCCTCGGCGTGTAAAATTTAACGCCTTTGCAGTTCGTACGTGTCGCTTCGCACCAGAGCTCTGTTCGGAGTTTTTCAAACTCCGTACGTGTTGCTTCGCACCAGAGCTCTTTACGGAGCATTTCAACAGCTTGTACGCATTGCCTCGGCGTGTAAAATTTAACGCCTTTGCAGTTCGTACGTGTCGCTTCGCACCAGAGCTCTGTTCGGAGTTTTTCAAACTCCGTACGTGTTGCTTCGCACCAGAGCTCTTTACGGAGCATTTCAACAGCTTGTACGCATTGCCTCGGCGTGTAAAATTTAACGCCTTTGCAGTTCGTACGTGTCGCTTCGCACCAGAGCTCTGTTCGGAGTTTTTCAAACTCCGTACGTGTTGCTTCGCACCAGAGCTCTTTACGGAGCATTTCAACAGCTTGTACGCATTGCCTCGGCGTGTAAAATTTAACGCCTTTGCAGTTCGTACGTGTCGCTTCGCACCAGAGCTCTGTTCGGAGTTTTTCAAACTCCGTACGTGTTGCTTCGCACCAGAGCTCTTTACGGAGCATTTCAACAGCTTGTACGCATTGCCTCGGCGTGTAAAATTTAACGCCTTTGCAGTTCGTACGTGTCGCTTCGCACCAGAGCTCTGTTCGGAGTTTTTCAAACTCCGTACGTGT
>JACCHX010000018.1:35000-40000 GCA_018907135.1 Kradibia gibbosae | reverse complement strand
CTCCAGCGGTTTGCCCAAACAGCTGAGGAGGCAGATCGGTCTATAGGACCTGGGGTCAGCCCCATCAGGGCATCCACTCTTCTCGAGCATAACCACCCTGGCAATCTTCCAGGCCGCCGGAAACACTCCTTGGGAGAGGCAGGCGTCATACACAGCCTTCATTTGACCAGGGGCCACGGACATGACCCGTCTTATCACCTTGTTGGACAGTCCATCCAGTCCCGGTGCTCTGTCGCCCCTTATCTGTCTTACCGCGGATGCAAATTCATCCCAGCCCCAACTGGGCCGAGGCGGCCTCAAGCCAGCCACCCGCTCCAATATCTCGACGCCCGGACGCGGTCCCTCGGGGAAGAATTCCTCCAGCAGAACCCGCGCGGAGTCCTTCCATGTCCTCGTCATGCTACCGTTGACCCTGATGGATTTGAGCATTCCTGGATCACCCCTCTGCCGGCAGATCCTGAAGACCCTGCCCCACGGATCACTGTCTCCAAACCTCCCCACGAACGACGCCCAGTCCTGCTGCTTAGCACTTTTTATCTTCATCTTGTAATCGTGGAGGCACTTTCTATAAGTCTCTTTGCATGCCTCCTTGGTGGCCGTATCTTTCCGCTTGGCCCTCTGCATCCTCCTCCTTGCAGCACGGACCCCTTTTTTGCAGGCCCGCAGTTCGTCGTTCCACCAGCTAACCACGCGGACACTGCCCCGGTGACCCACCCGCCTGAGGCACTTGTCGCATGTCCGAGATATGATCTCGGTCATGCGGGCGACCATACCCTCCGCGTCGCCCGACTCATCAAACGTACCGAATTCATCTATACCCTTGGCAAGTTCTCGGTCGAACTGCTCGCAGTCGAACTCCCGAGTATGCCATTTCCTATGCCCCTCACGAACATGGCCGACCGCTCGTTGGCCCGTTATGTTGACGCGTATGGCATTATGATCGCTCACACACATATCCACGACGACCTCCCACGAGAGGTCCCAGCCCGACATACCCTTTGCTAGGGTGACATCGATGTCACTGTTTCCCCTGGGACCCTGGAAGGTATACGCGTCCGACCATACATTCAGAACGTCAAACCCATTACCAAGCAACCACTCAGCCAGGCAGTTACCTCTAATCTCATTCCTATATCCCCTCCTTCTACCCTTACTATGCCAGAGGTCGTGTACCGCGTTGGCATCCATGCACACCAGGATTCTGCCCCCAGCCAGCATTCGGCTTGCTAGCTGAAGGTAGTCGATCGTCAACTCCATGTCTGATCCCGGCGGACTGTATACAGACATAACGTACAGCTCACCCACGTCCGTTTTGATCCATACACATACTCCCAGATCACAGGTACACTCCGAAACAAGCATACATTCCGCCAAGTCCATGTTTATTACCAGGCAAGCAGAGCCGCAGGCATTCTGGAACACGCGCGCACGCTGCGGAATACCCCTAACTTTACCGCCAACGGTATACGGCTCTTGCAATACACACAAGTCCAAGCACTCAGTAATCATTGTTTCGCTCAGATCGTTCATGACCGTCGACGACCTCTGGCAGTTAAGTTGGATGATGCGAAGGCGCGCCTCGCTCCCAACCGGCCCGCACGCATCCCCGCTATCCCCGTCTGTACCCCCCACCCCACGCATTCGATGTGGTAGCTTATCCATATTAAGCTCTGGCTCTCTGTATCTTCAGTCTCCAGATGTATTCCGGGCATTCGCGTGATAGCGCCGAGTGACCCGACGGTTTACCCCTTACGCTGCAGTTCCCGCATTCCTCTGGCGCCCTACATACCCCGGCGAGGTGCCCTGGTCTACCGCACCTGTAGCAAAGCCTAGCCTTGACTGGACATTCAGCAATGCCATGCCCATATCCCAGGCACCCATAGCATCTAAAGACCATTTCATATTCGCTGATGCGGTACGCCGCAAATCCAATGTACACACGTCGCTGCGTACACAGGATTTCCCCCACAGCCTCAGTTACCTCGATGATAGCGTTGCAACTCTCCCTTTTGTTAGCAATGTGCACAACTCTGATGGCCTCCTGCATCGCATTCGGACCCATGACATCTACCAGGTTACGCTTCCTAATCTCCTGCAGAAGTTCCTCATCCTTGATGTTTAGCGGTAAGTCCCTAATTATGAGACGGGGTCCCTGCTTTTTCGGTTTATGAACCGACAACCCAGCCTGCGCAAAACCTGTACAGCTTATAAGTTTGTCCCGATCCAGCTGTGATGCAGTCTCAAGCACCACACCACCATTTCTAGAGTCCTTGACGGATCGGACCCGGGCATTGACCGTAGATGCCAGCTCCTCAACGACCTTCTTCTTGACCTGCTGCCCTGTCATTTCTGGGTCTTCCCCCCTGACAATAACAGCGTACGACCGCGGACGGGAGGGTTCACTTACCTGTGGCACCTTTACTTTACGTCCCCCAGCCCTACTATCACCATACGGTTCGTTCCGAACCAGAGTCATCAGGTCGCCCACCTGTTTTTCCAGTTGTCGTATAGTGCCCTCAGCAGCCGAGAGCTCGCATGTTTTCTTGCCCAGTGCCTCCGTTACCTCTTCAAAGATGTTGATGATTGCCTCCGCGTGGCACTTAGCAATCTTGTTACCAGTCCTTCAGTAGAATGGCTACCAATTTTGCCTTTGATTCCTTCATGAGTCCCGAGTCTCTCTGGACGGGGTCCTCAGCCCTGCCGGCGTTGTTCCCCCCAGATTCCGTTTGCGAGGCCTGGACAGCCGCCTTGCATCTTTCATCCGTCACAGGCTGCTGCTTCTTCTTCTTCTTGGTTTTGACCTCCTTAAAAGATTCTTCAGAAGATTGCCGCTGTCTCTTCTGAAGCTTGTATTCAACCTCCATTGGAACGTCAGACTCTGCCGTGTCCGATGACCGACATAGGCTGGAGTCGCTTTCCACGTCCGCAGACTTGCTGGACTTTTTCTTCGTCATGCTACCTCCGGTTATGCGTTTAATGCAGTCTACACCAGAGTGTAGAACTCGTCTCAGATCAGTAAGCGACCTATGGCTACGATTCACGCTCTCCTGCTCTAGTTTCCTATTGCTCATGAGCCTGCTGCACTCATACAGTCAATAGGGGACGCGCCTGGTCAACCTACTTCGGTTCAGGCGGAATCCGCCTGTAGGTACTCAAAATATTATAATTTATGTGGGAAAGTCAACTGCGCATGCGCCAACTTGGCGCATGCAAGGTGGGGTAATAGCCTGCAGGCCACTGAACAGGCCTGTCTTTGTCCGGTCGGAAACGGCCTATAAATAGTCTAGATATCGTTGAATTACTGCAGGAGCCAACAGCGCATGCGCAGCGCGCAGCTGATGCCTAAAACGTGCCCCTGTTGAAAGCTGACAGACGGAAAATTCTTAAACTTTACTATCTTATTCTAATACGTCTGTACTACCCGAATATGGCAAAATCCGCAAAAACCCGTCGCGCATGCGCAGTGCGCAGCAGGTGCAGGAGATGTGCTGCTATTCAAAAACTGACAGACGAAAAATTCTTAAACTTTACTATCTTGTTCTAATAGGTCTATACTACCCGAATATAGCAAAATCCGCAGAGTCCTGTCGCGCATGCGCAGTGCGCACCAGGTGCCGGAGATGTGCTGCTGTTCGAAAATTGACAGAGGAAAAATAATAAAATTATCTTCACCTGTTTCTAATGACTCTATACTACCCGAAAATAGGAAAATCCGCAGAAACCCGTCGCGCATGCGCAGTGCGCAGCAGGTGCGGGAGATGTGCTGCTATTCAAAAACTGACAGATGAAAAATTCTTAAACTTTGCTATCTTATTCTATGTGGTCTATACTACCCGAATATAACAAAATCCACAGAGACCCAACGCGCATGCGCGGTGCGTAACAGCGCAGATGTCCTGCTATTCAAAAACTAACAGACGGAAAATTCTTAAACTTTACTATCTTATTCTATTAGGTATATACTACCCGAATTTAGCAAAATCCGCAAAGACCTATAGCGCATGCGCAGTGCGCATCAGGTACCGGAGAAGTGCTGCTGTTCGAAAACTGACAGAGGAAAAATAATAAAATATTTTTACCTGATTTATATTGGCTGCATACTACCTGTCATCCAAATTTCAGCGAAATTGATTTCGGCCAATCACAGCCCGAGTCGTGGCTCGATATGGCTGCGTTTCCGGCCTCGTGTCAGCAGAAAAAACTAATCTTGTCGAATCTCGGCTAATAATGGTCGGAATTGCACGAAAAAAGACTTAAAACACTCGCAGCAGCACAGCGCAGATGTACAAAGCACTATTTTTAACCGCTTAATAAAATTAACTCCGATAAAAGCACTCGAGTGTAACCACGTGCACGACCACGTGGCGACCACGTGCGAAAATTTAATTAATTAATAACTACTTCAATTTTAATCCGATTTTTACGTTTTACACGACAAAATGTAGGGAATAAATACGACTACAAAACAATGTTCACCGGAAAGCACGAATTTGTTTCAATCAAAAGTTATAACAAATCGAAAAAAGTTTAAACAATAATTAATAACAGCAAAAATAATTATCCGAACTTAAAAATAATTACATAGGCCGCTGCGTAATAACGGCCCCAATACGCCCAAAAAGTTTCAGATAAAAATTTTAAAAAACCGCGATGTTATTAATCGTCAAAAATTTATAACCTATTCTCGCCTGTCAAAAACTTCAAAACGCCTCACAGCGCCAAATTTTGGCGGAAAAACACCACAAACACTTCTACAGATTCCCTGCAACACCAGGAACACACAGTAACACTTTTCTAGCAAAAAGCACGAAAACTGCCAAAGCTACAGCGAAAAAACCACGGAGCACATGTGTACTGCACGGCCTATAGGCTGCAACTGGTAGATAGGGACAGTGGGAATCTCGTTAATCCATTCATGCGCGTCACTAATTAGATGACGAGGCATTTGGCTACCTTAAGAGAGTCATAGTTACTCCCGCCGTTTACCCGCGCTTACTTGA
>JACCHX010000018.1:17500-22500 GCA_018907135.1 Kradibia gibbosae | reverse complement strand
TAAGTCGGCCTCCCATAAGCCGCTCCAGCGGTTTGCCCAAACAGCTGAGGAGGCAGATCGGTCTATAGGACCTGGGGTCAGCCCCATCAGGGCATCCACTCTTCTCGAGCATAACCACCCTGGCAATCTTCCAGGCCGCCGGAAACACTCCTTGGGAGAGGCAGGCGTCATACACAGCCTTCATTTGACCAGGGGCCACGGACATGACCCGTCTTATCACCTTGTTGGACAGTCCATCCAGTCCCGGTGCTCTGTCGCCCCTTATCTGTCTTACCGCGGATGCAAATTCATCCCAGCCCCAACTGGGCCGAGGCGGCCTCAAGCCAGCCACCCGCTCCAATATCTCGACGCCCGGACGCGGTCCCTCGGGGAAGAATTCCTCCAGCAGAACCCGCGCGGAGTCCTTCCATGTCCTCGTCATGCTACCGTTGACCCTGATGGATTTGAGCATTCCTGGATCACCCCTCTGCCGGCAGATCCTGAAGACCCTGCCCCACGGATCACTGTCTCCAAACCTCCCCACGAACGACGCCCAGTCCTGCTGCTTAGCACTTTTTATCTTCATCTTGTAATCGTGGAGGCACTTTCTATAAGTCTCTTTGCATGCCTCCTTGGTGGCCGTATCTTTCCGCTTGGCCCTCTGCATCCTCCTCCTTGCAGCACGGACCCCTTTTTTGCAGGCCCGCAGTTCGTCGTTCCACCAGCTAACCACGCGGACACTGCCCCGGTGACCCACCCGCCTGAGGCACTTGTCGCATGTCCGAGATATGATCTCGGTCATGCGGGCGACCATACCCTCCGCGTCGCCCGACTCATCAAACGTACCGAATTCATCTATACCCTTGGCAAGTTCTCGGTCGAACTGCTCGCAGTCGAACTCCCGAGTATGCCATTTCCTATGCCCCTCACGAACATGGCCGACCGCTCGTTGGCCCGTTATGTTGACGCGTATGGCATTATGATCGCTCACACACATATCCACGACGACCTCCCACGAGAGGTCCCAGCCCGACATACCCTTTGCTAGGGTGACATCGATGTCACTGTTTCCCCTGGGACCCTGGAAGGTATACGCGTCCGACCATACATTCAGAACGTCAAACCCATTACCAAGCAACCACTCAGCCAGGCAGTTACCTCTAATCTCATTCCTATATCCCCTCCTTCTACCCTTACTATGCCAGAGGTCGTGTACCGCGTTGGCATCCATGCACACCAGGATTCTGCCCCCAGCCAGCATTCGGCTTGCTAGCTGAAGGTAGTCGATCGTCAACTCCATGTCTGATCCCGGCGGACTGTATACAGACATAACGTACAGCTCACCCACGTCCGTTTTGATCCATACACATACTCCCAGATCACAGGTACACTCCGAAACAAGCATACATTCCGCCAAGTCCATGTTTATTACCAGGCAAGCAGAGCCGCAGGCATTCTGGAACACGCGCGCACGCTGCGGAATACCCCTAACTTTACCGCCAACGGTATACGGCTCTTGCAATACACACAAGTCCAAGCACTCAGTAATCATTGTTTCGCTCAGATCGTTCATGACCGTCGACGACCTCTGGCAGTTAAGTTGGATGATGCGAAGGCGCGCCTCGCTCCCAACCGGCCCGCACGCATCCCCGCTATCCCCGTCTGTACCCCCCACCCCACGCATTCGATGTGGTAGCTTATCCATATTAAGCTCTGGCTCTCTGTATCTTCAGTCTCCAGATGTATTCCGGGCATTCGCGTGATAGCGCCGAGTGACCCGACGGTTTACCCCTTACGCTGCAGTTCCCGCATTCCTCTGGCGCCCTACATACCCCGGCGAGGTGCCCTGGTCTACCGCACCTGTAGCAAAGCCTAGCCTTGACTGGACATTCAGCAATGCCATGCCCATATCCCAGGCACCCATAGCATCTAAAGACCATTTCATATTCGCTGATGCGGTACGCCGCAAATCCAATGTACACACGTCGCTGCGTACACAGGATTTCCCCCACAGCCTCAGTTACCTCGATGATAGCGTTGCAACTCTCCCTTTTGTTAGCAATGTGCACAACTCTGATGGCCTCCTGCATCGCATTCGGACCCATGACATCTACCAGGTTACGCTTCCTAATCTCCTGCAGAAGTTCCTCATCCTTGATGTTTAGCGGTAAGTCCCTAATTATGAGACGGGGTCCCTGCTTTTTCGGTTTATGAACCGACAACCCAGCCTGCGCAAAACCTGTACAGCTTATAAGTTTGTCCCGATCCAGCTGTGATGCAGTCTCAAGCACCACACCACCATTTCTAGAGTCCTTGACGGATCGGACCCGGGCGTTGACCGTAGATGCCAGCTCCTCAACGACCTTCTTCTTGACCTGCTGCCCTGTCATTTCTGGGTCTTCCCCCCTGACAATAACAGCGTACGACCGCGGACGGGAGGGTTCACTTACCTGTGGCACCTTTACTTTACGTCCCCCAGCCCTACTATCACCATACGGTTCGTTCCGAACCAGAGTCATCAGGTCGCCCACCTGTTTTTCCAGTTGTCGTATAGTGCCCTCAGCAGCCGAGAGCTCGCATGTTTTCTTGCCCAGTGCCTCCGTTACCTCTTCAAAGATGTTGATGATTGCCTCCGCGTGGCACTTAGCAATCTTGTTACCGTCCTTCAGTAGAATGGCTACCAATTTTGCCTTTGATTCCTTCATGAGTCCCGAGTCTCTCTGGACGGGGTCCTCAGCCCTGCCGGCGTTGTTCCCCCCAGATTCCGTTTGCGAGGCCTGGACAGCCGCCTTGCATCTTTCATCCGTCACAGGCTGCTGCTTCTTCTTCTTCTTGGTTTTGACCTCCTTAAAAGATTCTTCAGAAGATTGCCGCTGTCTCTTCTGAAGCTTGTATTCAACCTCCATTGGAACGTCAGACTCTGCCGTGTCCGATGACCGACATAGGCTGGAGTCGCTTTCCACGTCCGCAGACTTGCTGGACTTTTTCTTCGTCATGCTACCTCCGGTTATGCGTTTAATGCAGTCTACACCAGAGTGTAGAACTCGTCTCAGATCAGTAAGCGACCTATGGCTACGATTCACGCTCTCCTGCTCTAGTTTCCTATTGCTCATGAGCCTGCTGCACTCATACAGTCAATAGGGGACGCGCCTGGTCAACCTACTTCGGTTCAGGCGGAATCCGCCTGTAGGTACTCAAAATATTATAATTTATGTGGGAAAGTCAACTGCGCATGCGCCAACTTGGCGCATGCAAGGTGGGGTAATAGCCTGCAGGCCACTGAACAGGCCTGTCTTTGTCCGGTCGGAAACGGCCTATAAATAGTCGAGATATCGTTGAATTACTGCAGGAGCCAACAGCGCATGCGCAGCGCGCAGCTGATGCCTAAAACGTGCCCCTGTTGAAAGCTGACAGACGGAAAATTCTTAAACTTTACTATCTTATTCTAATACGTCTGTACTACCCGAATATGGCAAAATCCGCAAAAACCCGTCGCGCATGCGCAGTGCGCAGCAGGTGCAGGAGATGTGCTGCTATTCAAAAACTGACAGACGAAAGATTCTTAAACTTTACTATCTTGTTCTAATAGGTCTATACTACCCGAATATAGCAAAATCCGCAGAGTCCTGTCGCGCATGCGCAGTGCGCACCAGGTGCCGGAGATGTGCTGCTGTTCGAAAATTGACAGAGGAAAATTAATAAAATTATCTTCACCTGTTTCTAATGACTCTATACTACCCGAAAATAGGAAAATCCGCAGAAACCCGTCGCGCATGCGCAGTGCGCAGCAGGTGCGGGAGATGTGCTGCTATTCAAAAACTGACAGATGAAAAATTCTTAAACTTTGCTATCTTATTCTATGTGGTCTATACTACCCGAATATAACAAAATCCACAGAGACCCAACGCGCATGCGCGGTGCGTAACAGCGCAGATGTCCTGCTATTCAAAAACTAACAGACGGAAAATTCTTAAACTTTACTATCTTATTCTATTAGGTATATACTACCCGAATTTAGCAAAATCCGCAAAGACCTATAGCGCATGCGCAGTGCGCATCAGGTACCGGAGAAGTGCTGCTGTTCGAAAACTGACAGAGGAAAAATAATAAAATATTTTTACCTGATTTATATTGGCTGCATACTACCTGTCATCCAAATTTCAGCGAAATTGATTTCGGCCAATCACAGCCCGAGTCGTGGCTCGATATGGCTGCGTTTCCGGCCTCGTGTCAGCAGAAAAAACTAATCTTGTCGAATCTCGGCTAATAATGGTCGGAATTGCACGAAAAAAGACTTAAAACACTCGCAGCAGCACAGCGCAGATGTACAAAGCACTATTTTTAACCGCTTAATAAAATTAACTCCGATAAAAGCACTCGAGTGTAACCACGTGCACGACCACGTGGCGACCACGTGCGAAAATTTAATTAATTAATAACTACTTCAATTTTAATCCGATTTTTACGTTTTACACGACAAAATGTAGGGAATAAATACGACTACAAAACAATGTTCACCGGAAAGCACGAATTTGTTTCAATCAAAAGTTATAACAAATCGAAAAAAGTTTAAACAATAATTAATAACAGCAAAAATAATTATCCGAACTTAAAAATAATTACATAGGCCGCTGCGTAATAACGGCCCCAATACGCCCAAAAAGTTTCAGATAAAAATTTTAAAAAACCGCGATGTTATTAATCGTCAAAAATTTATAACCTATTCTCGCCTGTCAAAAACTTCAAAACGCCTCACAGCGCCAAATTTTGGCGGAAAAACACCACAAACACTTCTACAGATTCCCTGCAACACCAGGAACACACAGTAACACTTTTCTAGCAAAAAGCACGAAAACTGCCAAAGCTACAGCGAAAAAACCACGGAGCACATGTGTACTGCACGGCCTATAGGCTGCAACTGGTAGATAGGGACAGTGGGAATCTCGTTAATCCATTCATGCGCGTCACTAATTAGATGACGAGGCATTTGGCTACCTTAAGAGAGTCATAGTTACTCCCGC
>JACCHX010000017.1:57500-62500 GCA_018907135.1 Kradibia gibbosae | reverse complement strand
ACCGCTGCCGGCGCCACACCCGAAGGTGGATGGCCATCAACGGTGCCCACTAGGCTTCGGCCTTCGCCAAGTCCCTCGAACGCCTCATGGGCGCGCGAGGGCCTGGGCGGCCAGCCTGGCCAAGGGACAGGGGGGGTAGACCATCTGATCGGGGGAAATTATGGCCTCCCCGCCCAAGCCAACGTGGTACATTAAGGTCAAGCCTGGCCACCATCCGTGCGCCCCGTCACCGCTCCCGGCGCCACACCCGAAGGTGGATGGCCGTCGGCGGTGCCCCCTAGGCTTCGGCCTTCGCCCAGTCCCCCGCACGCCTCATGGGCGCGCGAGAGCCTGGGCGGCCAGCCTGGCCAAGGGACAGGGGCGGTAGACCATCTGATCGGGGGACATTATGGCCTCCCCCGCCCAAGCCAACGTGAGACATTACGGTCTCCCCCGTCAGACCCTCAAGCCTGACCACCATCGGTGCGCCCCATCACCGCTCCCGGCGCCACACCCGAAGGTGGATGGCCGTCGGCGGTGGCCCCTAGGCTTCGGCCCTCGCCCAATCCCTCGCACGCCTCATGGGCTCGCGAGGGCCTGGGCGGCCAGCCTGGCCAAGGGACAGGGGGGTAAGACCATCTGATCGGGGGACATTATGGCCTCCCCCGCCCAAGCCAACGTGAGACATTACGGTCTCCCCCGTCAGACCCTCAAGCCTGACCACCATCGGTGCGCCCCATCACCGCTCCCGGCGCCACACCCGAAGGTGGATGGCCGTCGGCGGTGGCCCCTAGGCTTCGGCCCTCGCCCAATCCCTCGCACGCCTCATGGGCTCGCGAGGGCCTGGGCGGCCAGCCTGGCCAAGGAACAGGGGGGGTAAGACCATCTGATCGGGGGACATTATGGCCTCCCCCGCCCAAGCCAACGTGAGACATTACGGTCTCCCCCGTCAGACCCTCAAGCCTGACCACCATCGGTGCGCCCCATCACCGCTCCCGGCGCCACACCCGAAGGTGGATGGCCGTCGGCGGTGGCCCCTAGGCTTCGGCCCTCGCCCAATCCCTCGCACGCCTCATGGGCTCGCGAGGGCCTGGGCGGCCAGCCTGGCCAAGGGACAGGGGGGGTAAGACCATCTGATCGGGGGACATTATGGCCTCCCCCGCCCAAGCCAACGTGAGACATTACGGTCTCCCCCGTCAGACCCTCAAGCCTGACCACCATCGGTGCGCCCCATCACCGCTCCCGGCGCCACACCCGAAGGTGGATGGCCGTCGGCGGTGGCCCCTAGGCTTCGGCCCTCGCCCAATCCCTCGCACGCCTCATGGGCTCGCGAGGGCCTGGGCGGCCAGCCTGGCCAAGGGACAGGGGGGGTAAGACCATCTGATCGGGGGACATTATGGCCTCCCCCGCCCAAGCCAACGTGAGACATTACGGTCTCCCCCGTCAGACCCTCAAGCCTGACCACCATCGGTGCGCCCCATCACCGCTCCCGGCGCCACACCCGAAGGTGGATGGCCGTCGGCGGTGGCCCCTAGGCTTCGGCCCTCGCCCAATCCCTCGCACGCCTCATGGGCTCGCGAGGGCCTGGGCGGCCAGCCTGGCCAAGGGACAGGGGGGTAGACCATCTGATCGGGGGACATTATGGCCTCCCCCGCCCAAGCCAACGTGAGACATTACGGTCTCCCCCGTCAGACCCTCAAGCCTGACCACCATCGGTGCGCCCCATCACCGCTCCCGGCGCCACACCCGAAGGTGGATGGCCGTCGGCGGTGGCCCCTAGGCTTCGGCCCTCGCCCAATCCCTCGCACGCCTCATGGGCTCGCGAGGGCCTGGGCGGCCAGCCTGGCCAAGGGACAGGGGGGGTAAGACCATCTGATCGGGGGACATTATGGCCTCCCCCGCCCAAGCCAACGTGAGACATTACGGTCTCCCCCGTCAGACCCTCAAGCCTGACCACCATCGGTGCGCCCCATCACCGCTCCCGGCGCCACACCCGAAGGTGGATGGCCGTCGGCGGTGGCCCCTAGGCTTCGGCCCTCGCCCAATCCCTCGCACGCCTCATGGGCTCGCGAGGGCCTGGGCGGCCAGCCTGGCCAAGGAACAGGGGGGGTAAGACCATCTGATCGGGGGACATTATGGCCTCCCCCGCCCAAGCCAACGTGAGACATTACGGTCTCCCCCGTCAGACCCTCAAGCCTGACCACCATCGGTGCGCCCCATCACCGCTCCCGGCGCCACACCCGAAGGTGGATGGCCGTCGGCGGTGGCTCCTAGGCTTCGGCCCTCGCCCAATCCCTCGCACGCCTCATGGGCTCGCGAGGGCCTGGGCGGCCAGCCTGGCCAAGGGACAGGGGGGGTAAGACCATCTGATCGGGGGACATTATGGCCTCCCCCGCCCAAGCCTACGTGAGACATTACGGTCTCCCCCGTCAGACCCTCAAGCCTGGCCACCATCGGTGCGCCCCATCACCGCTCCCGGCGCCACACCCGAAGGTGGATGGCCGTCGGCGGTGGCCCCTAGGCTTCGGCCCTCGCCCAATCCCTCGCACGCCTCATGGGCTCGCGAGGGCCTGGGCGGCCAGCCTGGCCAAGGAACAGGGGGGGTAAGACCATCTGATCGGGGGACATTATGGCCTCCCCCGCCCAAGCCAACGTGAGACATTACGGTCTCCCCCGTCAGACCCTCAAGCCTGGCCACCATCGGTGCGCCCCGTCACCGCTCCCGGCGCCACACCCGAAGGTGGATGGCCGTCGGCGGTGGCCCCTAGGCTTCGGAACTCGCCCAATCCCTCGCACGCCTCATGGGCTCGCGAGGGCCTGGGCGGCCAGCCTGGCCAAGGAACAGGGGGGGTAAGACCATCTGATTGGGGGACATTATGGCCTCCCCAGCCCAAGCCAACGGGGGACATTAAGGTCTCCCCCGTCAAACCCTCAAGCCTGGCCACCATCCGTGCGCCCCGTCACCGCTGACGGCACCACACCCGTAGGTGGAAGGTCGTCAACGGTACCCCCTTAGCTTCGGCCTTCGCCCAGCCCCTCGCACGCCTCATGGGCGCGCAAGGGCCTGGGCGGCCGGCCTGGCCAAGGGGCCCGGGGGGCCGATGGCAATCACGGGGCTATCCGGCTTGGAGAGATAGCCCCGCACTCGGGGGACCTTATGGCCTCCCCCGCGTAGGCCGTCTGGGGACATTAAGGTCTCCCCCAATAGACCCTCAAGCCTGCCATCCGGGCTCGGATGGCCTTCCATGGGCTTCACGGGGCCATTCGGCTTGGAAAAATAGCCCCCATGGGTGTCTCCAGTCTCTCCTCCGGCGCCGGCGCCGGCGCCGGTGCCGGAACTTTCGCCGGCACCGTCATATCCGCCGTCGGAGTCCCCGCCGCCGCCGTCATCTCCGTCGCCGTCGCCGTCGCCGCCGCTGCCGCCGGCCGGTGCCGGCGGCCCCGTCACCGCTGCCGGCGCCACACCCCGAGGTGGATGGCCGTCGGCGGTTCCCCCATATGCCTGGGCCTTCGCCCCGTCCCTCGCACGCACCATGCGCGCGCGAGGGCCTGGGCAGCCAGCCTGGCCGAGGGCCCGGGGGGGCTGACAGGAACACCCCCCCTAAAGAGCTTTCTGAGCTTTTTTGGGCTGGGCAGGAGGAGACATGATTTTTCCGAGGAGGTACTAGTTGAGTTCTCCATGCTACACTTGGAATTTTGACCTGATTTTTTGTAGGCAAGCTAAGAATAATGTGGATATGGATTCTGCAAAGTTTCAGAGGCATTGGATTACATTTGGTATTTTTTTTTATTTTCTGAAGTCGAGAACTTCCGAAAATCATAAAAAATAATTTCGAATTCGGAATTTCGTTCCACTGCTTGGGTTTGCTCCTAAAAATCCTAAATTGAATTTAGGAACAACAGCATACAAACCTTTAGTGGAAAAATAAAAAGAAATGGCGGAAAAAGCCATTTTGGCCGCACCGCGGGCGGCCATGCAGCCACTGGCTCGACCAGCCACGCCCATGTGCGTGCGGGGAGCTTCGGCCAGGTCCTTTGCGTGCGCTTGTGGCCTCGGCCAAGGACGCGAAGGCCTCGCCCGAGGCACTGCGCCCGCTGGTGGCCTCGGCCACGCCCATGACTGCCCCGGTCGAGCCACTGGGCGGTCATGTGGCCCTGGCTTCGTCAACGACGGCCGAGGCCGAGGCACTGGGCAACGCCCACGGCGCCCACGCCCCAGCCACTGGGCGCGCTGGTGGCCTCGGCCACGCCCAATACTGCACTGGCCGAGCCACTGGGCGTGCTGGTGGCCTCGGCCGCGCCCAAGACTGCCTCGAACCAGACATTGGGCGCGCTGGTGGCCTCGACCACGCCCATGTCGGCCTCGCCCAAGCCACTGGACGAGCCGGTCGCCTCGGCCACGCCCATGACTGGCTCGCCCAAGGCCTCGGCCGCGGCCATGACGGAGTCGAACGAGGCACTGGGTGCGCTGGTGGCCTCGGTCACGCCCATGACTGTCACGAACAAGGCACTGGGCGCGCTGGTGGCCTCGACCACGCCCTTGTCGGCCTCGCCCAAGCAACTGGGCGCGCCGGTGGCCTCGGCCACGCCCGTGACTGCCTCGAATAGGGCACTGGGCGCGCCGGTGGCCTCGGCCACGCCCGTGACTGCCTCGAACCGGGAACAGGGCGCGCCGGTGGCCTCGACCACGCCCATGTCGGCCTCGCCCAAGCCACTGGGCGCGCCGGTGGCCCCGACCACGCCCATGACTGCCTCGAACAGGGCACTGGGCGCGCCGGTCGCCTCGGCCACGCCCATGACTGCCTCGAACCGGGCACTGGGCGTGGCGGTGGCCTCGACCACGCCCATTTCGTCTCGCCCAAGCCACTGGGCGCGCCGGTCGCCTCGGCCACGCCCGTGACTGCCTCGAACCGGGCACTGGGCGCGGCGGTGGCCTCGACCACGCCCATGTCGGCCTCGCCCAAGCCACTGGGCGAGCCGGTCGCCTCGGCCACGCCCATGACTGGCTCGCCCAAGGCCTC
>JACCHX010000017.1:42500-47500 GCA_018907135.1 Kradibia gibbosae | reverse complement strand
CGCCACACCCGAAGGTGGATGGCCATCAACGGTGCCCACTAGGCTTCGGCCTTCGCCAAGTCCCTCGAACGCCTCATGGGCGCGCGAGGGCCTGGGCGGCCAGCCTGGCCAAGGGACAGGGGGGGTAGACCATCTGATCGGGGGAAATTATGGCCTCCCCGCCCAAGCCAACGGGGGACATTAAGGTCTCCCCCGCCAGACCCACAAGCCTGGCCACCATCCGTGCGCCCCGTCACCGCTCCGGCGCCACACCCGAAGGTGGATGGCCGTCAGCGGTGCCCCCTAGGCTTCGGCCTTCGCCAAGTCCCTCGCACGCCTCATGGGCGCGCGAGAGCCTGGGCGGCCAGCCTGGCCAAGGGACAGGGGCGGTAGACCATCTGATCGGGGGACATTATGGCCTCCCCCGCCCAAGCCAACGTGAGACATTACGGTCTCCCCCGTCAGACCCTCAAGCCTGACCACCATCGGTGCGCCCCATCACCGCTCCCGGCGCCACACCCGAAGGTGGATGGCCGTCGGCGGTGGCCCCTAGGCTTCGGCCCTCGCCCAATCCCTCGCACGCCTCATGGGCTCGCGAGGGCCTGGGCGGCCAGCCTGGCCAAGGGACAGGGGCGGTAAGACCATCTGATCGGGGGACATTATGGCCTCCCCCGCCCAAGCCAACGTGAGACATTACGGTCTCCCCCGTCAGACCCTCAAGCCTGACCACCATCGGTGCGCCCCATCACCGCTCCCGGCGCCACACCCGAAGGTGGATGGCCGTCGGCGGTGGCCCCTAGGCTTCGGCCCTCGCCCAATCCCTCGCACGCCTCATGGGCTCGCGAGGGCCTGGGCGGCCAGCCTGGCCAAGGAACAGGGGGGGTAAGACCATCTGATCGGGGGACATTATGGCCTCCCCCGCCCAAGCCAACGTGAGACATTACGGTCTCCCCCGTCAGACCCTCAAGCCTGACCACCATCGGTGCGCCCCATCACCGCTCCCGGCGCCACACCCGAAGGTGGATGGCCGTCGGCGGTGGCCCCTAGGCTTCGGCCCTCGCCCAATCCCTCGCACGCCTCATGGGCTCGCGAGGGCCTGGGCGGCCAGCCTGGCCAAGGAACAGGGGGGGTAAGACCATCTGATCGGGGGACATTATGGCCTCCCCCGCCCAAGCCAACGTGAGACATTACGGTCTCCCCCGTCAGACCCTCAAGCCTGGCCACCATCGGTGCGCCCCATCACCGCTCCCGGCGCCACACCCGAAGGTGGATGGCCGTCGGCGGTGGCCCCTAGGCTTCGGCCCTCGCCCAATCCCTCGCACGCCTCATGGGCTCGCGAGGGCCTGGGCGGCCAGCCTGGCCAAGGAACAGGGGGGGTAAGACCATCTGATCGGGGGACATTATGGCCTCCCCCGCCCAAGCCAACGTGAGACATTACGGTCTCCCCCGTCAGACCCTCAAGCCTGACCACCATCGGTGCGCCCCATCACCGCTCCCGGCGCCACACCCGAAGGTGGATGGCCGTCGGCGGTGGCCCCTAGGCTTCGGCCCTCGCCCAATCCCTCGCACGCCTCATGGGCTCGCGAGGGCCTGGGCGGCCAGCCTGGCCAAGGAACAGGGGGGGTAAGACCATCTGATCGGGGGACATTATGGCCTCCCCCGCCCAAGCCAACGTGAGACATTACGGTCTCCCCCGTCAGACCCTCAAGCCTGGCCACCATCGGTGCGCCCCATCACCGCTCCCGGCGCCACACCCGAAGGTGGATGGCCGTCGGCGGTGGCCCCTAGGCTTCGGCCCTCGCCCAATCCCTCGCACGCCTCATGGGCTCGCGAGGGCCTGGGCGGCCAGCCTGGCCAAGGAACAGGGGGGGTAAGACCATCTGATCGGGGGACATTATGGCCTCCCCCGCCCAAGCCAACGTGAGACATTACGGTCTCCCCCGTCAGACCCTCAAGCCTGGCCACCATCGGTGCGCCCCATCACCGCTCCCGGCGCCACACCCGAAGGTGGATGGCCGTCGGCGGTGGCCCCTAGGCTTCGGCCCTCGCCCAATCCCTCGCACGCCTCATGGGCTCGCGAGGGCCTGGGCGGCCAGCCTGGCCAAGGAACAGGGGGGGTAAGACCATCTGATCGGGGGACATTATGGCCTCCCCAGCCCAAGCCAACGGGGGACATTAAGGTCTCCCCCGTCAAACCCTCAAGCCTGGCCACCATCCGTGCGCCCCGTCACCGCTGACGGCACCACACCCGCAGGTGGAAGGTCGTCAACGGTACCCCCTTAGCTTCGGCCTTCGCCCAGCCCCTCGCACGCCTCATGGGCGCGCAAGGGCCTGGGCGGCCGGCCTGGCCAAGGGGCCCGGGGGGCCGATGGCAATCACGGGGCTATCCGGCTTGGAGAGATAGCCCCGCACTCGGGGGACCTTATGGCCTCCCCCGCGTAGGCCGTCTGGGGACATTAAGGTCTCCCCCAATAGACCCTCAAGCCTGCCATCCGGGCTCGGATGGCCTTCCATGGGCTTCACGGGGCCATTCGGCTTGGAAAAATAGCCCCCATGGGTGTCTCCAGTCTCTCCTCCGGCGCCGGCGCCGGCGCCGGTGCCGGAACTGTCGCCGGCACCGTCATATCCGCCGTCGGAGTCTCCGCCGCCGCCGTCATCTCCGTCGCCGTCGCCGTCGCCGCCGCTGCCGCCGGCCGGTGCCGGCGGCCCCGTCACCGCTGCCGGCGCCACACCCCGAGGTGGATGGCCGTCGGCGGTTCCCCCATATGCCTGGGCCTTCGCCCCGTCCCTCGCACGCACCATGCGCGCGCGAGGGCCTGGGCAGCCAGCCTGGCCGAGGGCCCGGGGGGGCTGACAGGAACACCCCCCCTAAAGAGCTTTCTGAGCTTTTTTGGGCTGGGCAGGAGGAGACATGATTTTTCCGAGGAGGTACTAGTTGAGTTCTCCATGCTACACTTGGAATTTTGACCTGATTTTTTGCAGGCAAGCTAAGAATAATGTGGATATGGATTCTGCAAAGTTTCAGAGGCATTGGATTACATTTTGTATTTTTTTATATTTTCTGAAGTCGAGAACTTCCGAAAATCATAAAAAATAATTTCCAATTCGGAATTTCGTTCCACTGGTTGGGTTTGCTCCTAAAAATCCTAAATTGAATTTAGGAACAACAGCATACAAACCTTTAGTGGAAAAATAAAAAGAAATGGCGGAAAAAGCCATTTTGGCCGCACCGCGGGCGGCCATGCAGCCACTGGCTCGACCAGCCACGCCCATGTGCGTGCGGGGAGCTTCGGCCAGGTCCTTTGCGTGCGCTTGTGGCCTCGGCCAAGGACGCGAAGGCCTCGCCCGAGGCACTACGCCCGCTGGTGGCCCCGGCCACGCCCATGACTGCCCCGGTCGAGCCACTGGGCGGTCATGTGGCCCTGGCTTCGTCAACGACGGCCGAGGCCGAGGCACTGGGCAACGCCCACGGCGCCCACGCCCCAGCCACTGGGCGCGCTGGTGGCCTCGGCCACGCCCAATACTGCACTGGCCGAGCCACTGGGCGTGCTGGTGGCCTCGGCCGCGCCCAAGACTGCCTCGAACCAGACATTGGGCGCGCTGGTGGCCTCGACCACGCCCATGTCGGCCTCGCCCAAGCCACTGGACGAGCCGGTCGCCTCGGCCACGCCCATGACTGGCTCGCCCAAGGCCTCGGCCGCGGCCATGACGGAGTCGAACGCCCGAGGCACTGGGTGCGCTGGTGGCCTCGGTCACGCCCATGACTGCCTCGAACAAGGCACTGGGCGCGCTGGTGGCCTCGACCACGCCCATGTCGGCCTCGCCCAAGCCACTGGGCGCGCCGGTGGCCTCGGCCACGCCCATGACTGCCTCGAACCAAGGCACTGGGCGCGCTGGTGGCCTCGGCCACGCCCATGACTGCCTCGAACAAGGCACTGGGCGCGCCGGTGGCCTCGACCACGCCCATGTCGGCCTCGCCCAAGCCACTGGGCGCGCCGGTGGCCTCGGCCACGCCCATGACTGCCTCGAACAAGGCACTGGGCGCGCTGGTGGCCTCGGCCACGCCCATGACTGCCTCGAACAAGGCACTGGGCGCGCGGTGGCCTCGACCACGCCCATGTCGGCCTCGCCCAAGCCACTGGGCGCGCCGGTGGCCTCGGCCACGCCCATGACTGCCTCGAACCGGGCACTGGGCGCGCGGTGGCCTCGACCACGCCCATGTCGGCCTCGCCCAAGCCACTGGGCGCGCCGGTCGCCTCGGCCACGCCCATGACTGCCTCGAACAAGGCACTGGGTGCGCTGGTGGCCTCGGCCACGCCCATGACTGCCTCGAACAAGGCACTGGGCGCGCTGGTGGCCTCGACCACGCCCATGTCGGCCTCGCCCAAGCCACTGGGCGCGCCGGTGGCCTCGGCCACGCCCATGACTGCCTCGAACAAGGCACTGGGCGCGCTGGTGGCCTCGACCACGCCCATGTCGGCCTCGCCCAAGCCACTGGGCGCGCGGTTGTCCTCGACCATGCCCATGACTGCATCGAACAAGGCACTGGGGGCGCCGGTCGCCTCGGCCACGCCATGACTGCCTCGAACCGGGGCACTGGGCGCAGCGGTGGCCTGGACCACGCCCATGTCGTCTGGCCCAAGCCACTTGGCGCGCCGGTCGCCTCGGCCACGCCCAGGACTGTCTCGAACCAGGCACTGGGTGCGCTGGTGGCCTCGGCCACGCCCATGACTGCCTCGAACCAGGCACTGGGGCGCACCGGTGGACTCGACCACTCCATGTCGGCCTCGCCAAAGCACAGGGCGCGCCTGTCGCCTCGGCCACTCCCATGACTGTCTCGAACAATTACTGGGTGCGCTGGTGGCCTCGGCCACGCCCATGACTGCCTCGAAACAAGGCACTGGGCGCGCTGGTGCCTCGACCACGCCCATGTCGGCCTCGCCCAAGCCACTGGGCGCGCCGGTCGCCTCGGCCACGCCCATGACTGCCTCGAACAAGGCACTGGGCGCGCTGGTGGCCTC
>JACCHX010000017.1:27500-32500 GCA_018907135.1 Kradibia gibbosae | reverse complement strand
GTACAGGGGGGTTAGACCATCTGATCGGGGGACATTACTGTCTCCCCCGCCCAAGCCAACGGGGGACATTAAGGTCTCCCCCGTCAGACCCACAAGCCTGGCTACCATCCGTGCACCCCGTCACCGCTGCCGACGCCACACCCGAAGGTGGATGGCCGTCAGCGGTGCCCCCAAGGCTTCGGCCTTCGCCCAGTCCCTCGCACGACTCATGGGCATGCGAGGGCCTGAGCGGCCAGCCTTGCCAAGGTACAGGGGGGTTAGACCATCTGATCGGGGGACATTACGGCCTCCCCCGCCCAAGCCAACGGGGGACATTAAGGTCTCCCCCGTCAGACCCTCAAGCCTGACCACCATCGGTGCGCCCCATCACCGCTCCCGGCGCCACACCCGAAGGTGGATGGCCGTCGGCGGTGGCCCCTAGGCTTCGGCCCTCGCCCAATCCCTCGCACGCCTCATGGGCTCGCGAGGGCCTGGGCGGCCAGCCTGGCCAAGGAACAGGGGGGGTAAGACCATCTGATCGGGGGACATTATGGCCTCCCCCGCCCAAGCCAACGTGAGACATTACGGTCTCCCCCGTCAGACCCTCAAGCCTGACCACCATCGGTGCGCCCCATCACCGCTCCCGGCGCCACACCCGAAGGTGGATGGCCGTCGGCGGTGGCCCCTAGGCTTCGGCCCTCGCCCAATCCCTCGCACGCCTCATGGGCTCGCGAGGGCCTGGGCGGCCAGCCTGGCCAAGGGACAGGGGGGGTAAGACCATCTGATCGGGGGACATTATGGCCTCCCCCGCCCAAGCCAACGTGAGACATTACGGTCTCCCCCGTCAGACCCTCAAGCCTGGCCACCATCGGTGCGCCCCATCACCGCTCCCGGCGCCACACCCGAAGGTGGATGGCCGTCGGCGGTGGCCCCTAGGCTTCGGCCCTCGCCCAATCCCTCGCACGCCTCATGGGCTCGCGAGGGCCTGGGCGGCCAGCCTGGCCAAGGAACAGGGGGGTAAGACCATCTGATCGGGGGACATTATGGCCTCCCCCGCCCAAGCCAACGTGAGACATTACGGTCTCCCCCGTCAGACCCTCAAGCCTGACCACCATCGGTGCGCCCCATCACCGCTCCCGGCGCCACACCCGAAGGTGGATGGCCGTCGGCGGTGGCCCCTAGGCTTCGGCCCTCGCCCAATCCCTCGCACGCCTCATGGGCTCGCGAGGGCCTGGGCGGCCAGCCTGGCCAAGGGACAGGGGGGGTAAGACCATCTGATCGGGGGACATTATGGCCTCCCCCGCCCAAGCCAACGTGAGACATTACGGTCTCCCCCGTCAGACCCTCAAGCCTGACCACCATCGGTGCGCCCCATCACCGCTCCCGGCGCCACACCCGAAGGTGGATGGCCGTCGGCGGTGGCCCCTAGGCTTCGGCCCTCGCCCAATCCCTCGCACGCCTCATGGGCTCGCGAGGGCCTGGGCGGCCAGCCTGGCCAAGGAACAGGGGGGGTAAGACCATCTGATCGGGGGACATTATGGCCTCCCCCGCCCAAGCCAACGTGAGACATTACGGTCTCCCCCGTCAGACCCTCAAGCCTGACCACCATCGGTGCGCCCCATCACCGCTCCCGGCGCCACACCCGAAGGTGGATGGCCGTCGGCGGTGGCCCCTAGGCTTCGGCCCTCGCCCAATCCCTCGCACGCCTCATGGGCTCGCGAGGGCCTGGGCGGCCAGCCTGGCCAAGGGACAGGGGGGGTAAGACCATCTGATCGGGGGACATTATGGCCTCCCCCGCCCAAGCCTACGTGAGACATTACGGTCTCCCCCGTCAGACCCTCAAGCCTGGCCACCATCGGTGCGCCCCATCACCGCTCCCGGCGCCACACCCGAAGGTGGATGGCCGTCGGCGGTGGCCCCTAGGCTTCGGCCCTCGCCCAATCCCTCGCACGCCTCATGGGCTCGCGAGGGCCTGGGCGGCCAGCCTGGCCAAGGAACAGGGGGGGTAAGACCATCTGATCGGGGGACATTATGGCCTCCCCCGCCCAAGCCAACGTGAGACATTACAGGTCTCCCCCGTCAGACCCTCAAGCCTGGCCACCATCGGTGCGCCCCGTCACCGCTCCCGGCGCCACACCCGAAGGTGGATGGCCGTCGGCGGTGGCCCCTAGGCTTCGGAACTCGCCCAATCCCTCGCACGCCTCATGGGCTCGCGAGGGCCTGGGCGGCCAGCCTGGCCAAGGAACAGGGGGGGTAAGACCATCTGATTGGGGGACATTATGGCCTCCCCAGCCCAAGCCAACGGGGGACATTAAGGTCTCCCCCGTCAAACCCTCAAGCCTGGCCACCATCCGTGCGCCCCGTCACCGCTGACGGCACCACACCCGTAGGTGGAAGGTCGTCAACGGTACCCCCTTAGCTTCGGCCTTCGCCCAGCCCCTCGCACGCCTCATGGGCGCGCAAGGGCCTGGGCGGCCGGCCTGGCCAAGGGGCCCGGGGGGCCGATGGCAATCACGGGGCTATCCGGCTTGGAGAGATAGCCCCGCACTCGGGGGACCTTATGGCCTCCCCCGCGTAGGCCGTCTGGGGACATTAAGGTCTCCCCCAATAGACCCTCAAGCCTGCCATCCGGGCTCGGATGGCCTTCCATGGGCTTCACGGGGCCATTCGGCTTGGAAAAATAGCCCCCATGGGTGTCTCCAGTCTCTCCTCCGGCGCCGGCGCCGGCGCCGGTGCCGGAACTTTCGCCGGCACCGTCATATCCGCCGTCGGAGTCCCCGCCGCCGCCGTCATCTCCGTCGCCGTCGCCGTCGCCGCCGCTGCCGCCGGCCGGTGCCGGCGGCCCCGTCACCGCTGCCGGCGCCACACCCCGAGGTGGATGGCCGTCGGCGGTTCCCCCATATGCCTGGGCCTTCGCCCCGTCCCTCGCACGCACCATGCGCGCGCGAGGGCCTGGGCAGCCAGCCTGGCCGAGGGCCCGGGGGGGCTGACAGGAACACCCCCCCTAAAGAGCTTTCTGAGCTTTTTTGGGCTGGGCAGGAGGAGACATGATTTTTCCGAGGAGGTACTAGTTGAGTTCTCCATGCTACACTTGGAATTTTGACCTGATTTTTTGTAGGCAAGCTAAGAATAATGTGGATATGGATTCTGCAAAGTTTCAGAGGCATTGGATTACATTTGGTATTTTTTTTTATTTTCTGAAGTCGAGAACTTCCGAAAATCATAAAAAATAATTTCGAATTCGGAATTTCGTTCCACTGCTTGGGTTTGCTCCTAAAAATCCTAAATTGAATTTAGGAACAACAGCATACAAACCTTTAGTGGAAAAATAAAAAGAAATGGCGGAAAAAGCCATTTTGGCCGCACCGCGGGCGGCCATGCAGCCACTGGCTCGACCAGCCACGCCCATGTGCGTGCGGGGAGCTTCGGCCAGGTCCTTTGCGTGCGCTTGTGGCCTCGGCCAAGGACGCGAAGGCCTCGCCCGAGGCACTGCGCCCGCTGGTGGCCTCGGCCACGCCCATGACTGCCCCGGTCGAGCCACTGGGCGGTCATGTGGCCCTGGCTTCGTCAACGACGGCCGAGGCCGAGGCACTGGGCAACGCCCACGGCGCCCACGCCCCAGCCACTGGGCGCGCTGGTGGCCTCGGCCACGCCCAATACTGCACTGGCCGAGCCACTGGGCGTGCTGGTGGCCTCGGCCGCGCCCAAGACTGCCTCGAACCAGACATTGGGCGCGCTGGTGGCCTCGACCACGCCCATGTCGGCCTCGCCCAAGCCACTGGACGAGCCGGTCGCCTCGGCCACGCCCATGACTGGCTCGCCCAAGGCCTCGGCCGCGGCCATGACGGAGTCGAACGAGGCACTGGGTGCGCTGGTGGCCTCGGTCACGCCCATGACTGTCACGAACAAGGCACTGGGCGCGCTGGTGGCCTCGACCACGCCCTTGTCGGCCTCGCCCAAGCCACTGGGCGCGCCGGTGGCCTCGGCCACGCCCGTGACTGCCTCGAACCGGGAACAGGGCGCGCCGGTGGCCTCGACCACGCCCATGTCGGCCTCGCCCAAGCCACTGGGCGCGCCGGTGGCCCCGACCACGCCCATGACTGCCTCGAACAGGGCACTGGGCGCGCCGGTCGCCTCGGCCACGCCCATGACTGCCTCGAACCGGGCACTGGGCGTGGCGGTGGCCTCGACCACGCCCATTTCGTCTCGCCCAAGCCACTGGGCGCGCCGGTCGCCTCGGCCACGCCCGTGACTGCCTCGAACCGGGCACTGGGCGCGGCGGTGGCCTCGACCACGCCCATGTCGGCCTCGCCCAAGCCACTGGGCGAGCCGGTCGCCTCGGCCACGCCCATGACTGGCTCGCCCAAGGCCTCGGCCGCGGCCATGACGGAGTCGAACCAGGCACTGGGTGCGCTGGTGGCCTCGGTCACGCCCATGACTGTCTCGAACATGGCACTGGGCGCGCTGGTGGCCTCGACCACGCCCTTGTCGGCCTCGCCCAAGCCACTGGGCGCGCCGGTGGCCTCGGCCACGCCCGTGACTGCCTCGAACCGGGCACAGGGCGCGCCGGTGGCCTCGACCACGCCCATGTCGGCCTCGCCCAGCCACTGGGCGCGCCGGTGGCCTCGACCACGCCCATGACTGCCTCGAACAAGGCACTGGGCGCGCCGGTCGCCTCGGCCACGCCCATGACTGCCTCGAACCGGGCACTGGGCGCGCGGTGGCCTCGACCACGCCCATGTCGGCCTCGCCCAAGCCACTGGGCGCGCCGGTCGCCTCGGCCACGCCATGACTCTCGAACAAGGCACTGGGTGCGCTGGTGGCCTCGGCCACGACCATGACTGCCTCGAACAAGGCACTGGGCGCGCTGGTGGCCTCGACCACGCCCATGTCGGCCTCGCCCAAGCCACTGGGCGCGCCGGTGGCCTCGGCCACGCCCATGACTGCCTCGAACAAGGCACTGGGTGCGCTGGTGGCCTCGGCCACGCCCATGACTGCCTCGAACAAGGCACTGGGCGCGC
>JACCHX010000017.1:12500-17500 GCA_018907135.1 Kradibia gibbosae | reverse complement strand
GCCAAGGGACAGGGGGGGTAAGACCATCTGATCGGGGGACATTATGGCCTCCCCCGCCCAAGCCAACGTGAGACATTACGGTCTCCCCCGTCAGACCCTCAAGCCTGACCACCATCGGTGCGCCCCATCACCGCTCCCGGCGCCACACCCGAAGGTGGATGGCCGTCGGCGGTGGCCCCTAGGCTTCGGCCCTCGCCCAATCCCTCGCACGCCTCATGGGCTCGCGAGGGCCTGGGCGGCCAGCCTGGCCAAGGGACAGGGGGGGTAAGACCATCTGATCGGGGGACATTATGGCCTCCCCCGCCCAAGCCAACGTGAGACATTACGGTCTCCCCCGTCAGACCCTCAAGCCTGACCACCATCGGTGCGCCCCATCACCGCTCCCGGCGCCACACCCGAAGGTGGATGGCCGTCAGCGGTGGCCCCTAGGCTTCGGCCCTCGCCCAATCCCTCGCACGCCTCATGGGCTCGCGAGGGCCTGGGCGGCCAGCCTGGCCAAGGAACAGGGGGGGTAAGACCATCTGATCGGGGGACATTACTGGCCTCCCCAGCCCAAGCCAACGGGGGACATTAAGGTCTCCCCCACGTCAAAACCTCAGCCTGGCCACCATCCGTGGCCCCCCTCACGTGCGGCAACCCACACCCGGCACAGGTGGAAGGTCGTCAAACTGTACCCCTACGCTTTCGGCCTTTCGCCATGCCACAGACGCCTTAATGGGTGCGCGCAAGGCCTGGGCGACCGGCCTGCCAGGGCCCGGGGGGCCGATGGCAATCACGGGTCTATCCGGCTTGGAGGATAGCCCCGCACTGGGGGGGACCTATGGGCTCCCCCGCGTCGGCGTCTGGGGGAACCTTAAGTCTCCCCCAATAGGGACTCACGCCTGCCCTCAGGGCTGGATGGCCTTCATGGGCTTCCCGGGGCCATCCGGCTTGGCAAAATAGCCCCATGGGTTGTCTCCAGTCTCTCTCCGGCGCGGCGCCGGCGCCGGTTGCCGGAACTGTCGCCGGCACGTCATATCCGCCGTCGGAGTCCCCGCCGCCGCCGTCATCTCCGTCGCCGTCGCCGTCGCCGCCGCTGCCGCCGGCCGGTGCCGGCGGCCCCGTCACCGCTGCCGGCGCCACACCCCGAGGTGGATGGCCGTCGTCGGTTCCCCCATATGCCTGGGCCTTCGCCCCGTCCCTCGCAGCACCATGCGCGCGCGAGGGCCTGGGCAGCCAGCCTGCCGAGGGCCCGGGGGGGCTGACAGGAACACCCCCCCTAAAGAGCTTTCTGAGCTTTTTTGGGCTGGGCAGGAGGAGACATGATTTTTCCGAGGAGGTTACTAGTTGAGTTCTCCATGCTACACTTGGAATTTGACCCTGATTTTGTAGGCCAGCTAAGAATAATGTGGATATGGATTCTGCAAAGTTTCAGAGGCATTGGATTACATTTGGTATTTTTTTTTATTTTCTGAAGTCGAGAACTTCCGAAAATCATAACAAATAATTTCGAATTCGGAATTTCGTTCCACTGGTTGGGTTTGCTCCTAAAAATCCTAAATTGAATTTAGGAACAACAGCATACAAAACCTTTAGTGGAAAAATAAAAAGAAATGGCGGAAAAAATCCATTTTGGCCGCACCGCGGGCGCCATGCAGCCACTGGCTCGACCAGCCACGCCCATGTGCGTGCGGGGAGCTTCGGCCAGGTCCTTTGCGTGCGCTTGTGGCCTCGGCCAAGGACGCGAAGGCCTCGCCCGAGGCACTACGCCCGCTGGTGGCCCCGGCCACGCCCATGACTGCCCCGGTCGAGCCACTGGGGCGGTCATGTGGCCCTGGCGTCGTCAACGACGGCCGAGGCCGAGGCACTGGGCAACGCCCACGGGCGCCCACGCCCCAGCCACTGGGCGCGCTGGTGCCTCGGCCACGCCTATTACTGCACTGGCCGAGCCAATGGGCGTGCTGGTGGCCTCGGCCGCGCCCACGACTGCCTCGAACCAGACATTGGGCGCGCTGGTGGCCTCGACCACGCCCATGTCGGCCTCGCCCAAGCCACTGGACGAGCCGGTCGCCTCGGCCACGCCCATGACTGGCTCGCCCAAGGCTCGGCCGCGGCCATGACGGAGTCGAACGAGGCACTGGGTGCGCTGGTGGCCTCGGCACGCCCATGACTGTCACGAACAAGGCACTGGGCGCGCTGGTGGCCTCGACCACGCCCATGTCGGCCTCGCCCAAGCCACTGGGCGCGCCGGTCGCCTCGGCCACGCCCATGACTGCTCGCCCAAGGCCTCGGCCGCGGCCATGACGGAGTCGGGCACTGGGCGCGCTGGTGGCCTCGGCCACGCCCATGACTGCCTCGAACAAGGCACTGGGCGCGCTGGTGGCCTCGACCACGCCCATGTCGGCCTCGCCCAAGCCACTGGGCGCGCCGGTGGCCTCGGCCACGCCCATGACTGCCTCGAACAAGGCACTGGGCGCGCTCGGTGCCTCGGCCACGCCCATGACTGCCTCGAACAGCACTGGGCGCGCGGTGGCCTCGACCACGCCCATGTCGGCCTCGCCCAAGCCACTGGGCGCGCCGGGGCGCGCCACTGGGCGGTGCCTCGGCCACGCCCATGACTGCCTCGAACAAGGCACTGGGCGCGCAGTGGTGGCCTCGACCACGCCCAAGCAACAAGGCACTGGGCGCGCCGGTGGCCTCGACCACGCCCATGACTGCCTCGAACAAGCGCACTGGGCGCGCCGGTCGCCTCGGCCACGCCCATGACTGCCTCGAACCGGGCACTGGGCGCGCGGTGGCCTCGACCACGCCCATGTCGGCCTCGCCCAAGCCACTGGGCGCGCCGGTGGCCCCGACAAGGAAAGCACGCCCATGACTGCCTCGAACAGGGCACTGGGCGCGCCGGTGGCCTCGCCACGCCCATGACTGCCTCGAACCGGCACTGGGCGCGCGGTGGCCTCGACCACGCCCATGTCGGCCTCGCCCAAGCCACTGGGCGCGCCGGTCGCCTCGGCCACGCTATGACTGCCTCGAACAAGGCACTGGGCGCGCTGGTGGCCTCGACCACGCCCAAGCCACTGGGCGCGCCGGTGGCCTCGACCACGCCCATGACGCCCACAAGCCACTGGGCGCGCCGGTCGCCTCGGCCACGCCCATGACTGCCTCGAACATCGAACAAGGCACTGGGCGCGCTGGTGGCCTCGACCACGCCCATGTCGGCCTCGCCCAAGCCACTGGTGGCCTCGGCCACGCCCATGACTCGAACAAGGCACTGCGCTGGTGGCCTCGAATGAGGGCGCGCCGGTGGCCTCGACCACGCCCATGTCGGCCTCGCCCAAGCCACTGGGCGCGCCGGTCGCCTCGGCCACGCCCATGACTGCCTCGAACAAGGCACTGGGCGCGCTGGTGGCCTCGGCCACGCCCATGACTGCCTCGAACCCAAGCACTGGGCGCGCGGTGGCCTCGACCACGCCCATGTCGGCCTCGCCCAAGCCACTGGGCGCGCCGGTCGCCTCGGCCACGCCCATGACTGCCTCGAACAAGGCACTGGGTGCGCTGGTGGCCTCGGCCACACCAATGACTGCCTCGAACAAGGCACTGGGCGCGCTGGTGGCCTCGACCACGCCCATGTCGGCCTCGCCCAAGCCACTGGGCGCGCCGGTCGCCGTGGCCACGGCCATGACTGCCTCGAACAAGGCACTGGGCGCGCTGGTGGCCTCGACCACGCCCAAGCCACTGTGCGCGCCGGCGCCCTCGACCCCGCCCATCACCGCCTCGCACAAGGCACTGGGCGCGCCTGGCCTCGGCCACGCCCATGACTGCCTCGACACGGCACTGGGCGCCGGTGGCCTCGACCACGCCCATGTCGGCCTCGCCCAAGCCACTGGGCGCGCCGGTCGCCTCGGCCACGCCCATGACTGCCTAACAAGGCACTGGGTGCGCTGGTGGCCTCGGCCACGCCCATGACTGCCTCGAACAAGGCACTGGGCGCGCTGGTGGCCTCGACCACGCCCATGTCGGCCTCGCCCAAGCCACTGGGCGCGCCGGTCGCCTCGGCCACGCCCATGACTGCTCGAACAAGGCACTGGGTGCGCTGGTGGCCTCGGCCACATGACTGCCCCAAGCACTGGGCGCGCTGGCGCCTCGACCAGCCCATGCTCGGCCTCGCCCAAGCCACTGGGCGCGCCGGTGCCTCGGCCACGCCCATGCTGCCTCGAAGGCACGGGCGCGCTGGTGGCCTCACGCCCAAGCCACTGGGCGCGCCGGTGGCCTCGACCACGCCCATGACTGCCTCGAACAAGGCACTGGGCGCGCCGGTGGCCTCGGCCACGCCCATGTCGCCTCGACCACGGCACTGGGCGCGCCGGTGGCCTCGACCACGCCCATGTCGGCCTCGCCCAAGCCACTGGGCGCGCCGGTCGCCTCGGCCACGCCCATGACTGCCTCGAACAAGGCACTGGGCGCGCTGGTGGCCTCGGCCACAACGCCTCGAACAAGGCACTGGGCGGTGCGCGCCCGCCTCGACCACGCCCATGTCGGCCTCGCCCAAGCCACTGGCGCCGGTCGCCTCGGCCACGCCCATGACTGCTCGAACAAGGCACTGGGTGCGCTGGTGCCTCGGCCACACCATGACTGCCTCGAACAAGCACTGGGCGCGCTGGTGGCCTCGACCACGCCCATGTCGGCCTCGCCCAAGCCACTGGGCGCGCCGGTCGCCTCGGCCACGCCCATGACTGCCTCGAACAAGTCACTGGGCGCGCTGGTGGCCTCGACCACGCCCAAGCCACTGGGCGCGCCGGTGGCCCGACCATGCCCATGACTGCCTCGAACAAGGCACTGGGCGCGCCGGTCGCTCGGCCACGCCCGCCTCGAACCGGGCACGCCGGTCTGACCACGCCCATGTCGTCTCGCCCAAGCCACTTGGCGCGCCGGTCGCCTCGGCCACGCCTGACTATCTCGAACAAGGCACTGGGTGCGCTGGTCGGCAACGACCATGACTTGTTAGCCAACGACCTCGCCGG
>JACCHX010000017.1:0-2500 GCA_018907135.1 Kradibia gibbosae | reverse complement strand
CCCCCGTCAGACCCTCAAGCCTGGCCACCATCGGTGCGCCCCATCACCGCTCCCGGCGCCACACCCGAAGGTGGATGGCCGTCGGCGGTGGCCCCTAGGCTTCGGCCCTCGCCCAATCCCTCGCACGCCTCATGGGCTCGCGAGGGCCTGGGCGGCCAGCCTGGCCAAGGAACAGGGGGGGTAAGACCATCTGATCGGGGGACATTATGGCCTCCCCCGCCCAAGCCAACGTGAGACATTACGGTCTCCCCCGTCAGACCCTCAAGCCTGGCCACCATCGGTGCGCCCCATCACCGCTCCCGGCGCCACACCCGAAGGTGGATGGCCGTCAACGGCGGTGGCCCCTAGGCTTCGGCCTTCGCCCAATCCCTCGCACGCCTCATGGGCATCGCGAGGGCCTGGGCGGCCAGCCTGGCCAAGGTACAGGGGGGGTAGACCATCTGATCGGGGGACATTATGGCCTCCCCCGCCCAAGCCAACGTGAGACATTACGGTCTCCCCCGTCAGACCCTCAAAGCCTCCTGAAGCCATGGCCGTCCGCGGTGGCCCCTGGGGCCCTCGCCCAATGGCCCTCTCGCCCTGGCGCGCGTGGCAAAGTACCGTCTGGGGACATTAAGGTCTCCCCCAATAGACCCTCAAGCCTGCCATCCGGGCTCGGATGGCCTTCCATTGGCTTCACGGGGCCATTCGGCTTGGAAAAATAGCCCCCATGGGTGTCTCCAGTCTCTCCTCCGGCGCCGGCGCCGGCGCCGGTGCCGGAACTTTCGCCGGCACCGTCATATCCGCCGTCGGAGTCCCCGCCGCCGCCGTCATCTCCGTCGCCGTCGCCGTCGCCGCCGCTGCCGCCGGCCGGTGCCGGCGGCCCCGTCACCGCTGCCGGCGCCACACCCCGAGGTGGATGGCCGTCGGCGGTTCCCCCATATGCCTGGGCCTTCGCCCCGTCCCTCGCACGCACCATGCGCGCGCGGGCCTGGGCAGCCAGCCTGGCCGAGGGCCCGGGGGGGCTGACAGGAACACCCCCCCTAAAGAGCTTTCTGAGCTTTTTTGGGCTGGGCAGGAGGAGACATGATTTTTCCGAGGAGGTACTAGTTGAGTTCTCCATGCTACACTTGGAATTTTGACCTGATTTTTTGTAGGCAAGCTAAGAATAATGTGGATATGGATTCTGCAAAGTTTCAGAGGCATTGGATTACATTTGGTATTTTTTTTTATTTTCTGAAGTCGAGAACTTCCGAAAATCATAAAAAATAATTTCGAATTCGGAATTTCGTTCCACTGCTTGGGTTTGCTCCTAAAAATCCTAAATTGAATTTAGGAACAACAGCATACAAACCTTTAGTGGAAAAATAAAAAGAAATGGCGGAAAAAGCCATTTTGGCCGCACCGCGGGCGGCCATGCAGCCACTGGCTCGACCAGCCACGCCCATGTGCGTGCGGGGAGCTTCGGCCAGGTCCTTTGCGTGCGCTTGTGGCCTCGGCCAAGGACGCGAAGGCCTCGCCCGAGGCACTGCGCCCGCTGGTGGCCTCGGCCACGCCCATGACTGCCCCGGTCGAGCCACTGGGCGGTCATGTGGCCCTGGCTTCGTCACCGACGGCCGAGCCGAGGCACTGGGCAACGCCCACGGCGCCCACGCCCCAGCCACTGGGCGCGCTGGTGGCCTCGGCCACGCCCAATACTGCACTGGCCGAGCCACTGGGCGTGCTGGTGGCCTCGGCCGCGCCCAAGACTGCCTCGAACCAGACATTGGGCGCGCTGGTGGCCTCGACCACGCCCATGTCGGCCTCGCCCAAGCCACTGGACGAGCCGGTCGCCTCGGCCACGCCCATGACTGGCTCGCCCAAGGCCTCGGCCGCGGCCATGACGGAGTCGAACGAGGCACTGGGTGCGCTGGTGGCCTCGGCACGCCCATGACTGTCGAACAAGGCACTGGGCGCGCTGGTGGCCTCGACCACGCCCTTGTCGGCCTCGCCCAAGCCACTGGGCGCGCCGGTGGCCTCGGCCACGCCCATGACTGCCTCGAACAAGGGCAGGGCGCGCCGGTGGCCTCGGCCACGCCCATGACTGCCTCGAACCGGCACTGGGCGCGCCGGTGGCCTCGACCACGCCCATGTCGGCCTCGCCCAGCCACTGGGCGCGCCGGTGGCCCCGACCACGCCCATGACTGCCTCGAACAGGGCACTGGGCGCGCCGGTCGCCTCGGCCACGCCCATGACTGCCTCGAACCGGGCACTGGGCGCGGCGGTGGCCTCGACCACGCCCATGTCGTCTCGCCCAAGCCACTGGGCGCGCCGGTCGCCTCGGCCACGCCTATGACTATCTCGAACAAGGCACTGGGTGCGCTGGTGGCCTCGGCAACGACCATGACTGCCCGCCCAGCCATGGCGAGGCCGGTCGCCTCGGGCCACGCACCATGACGTGCTCGCCCACGGCCCGGTCCGGCCCTGACGGAGTCGAACCCGGCACTGGCCCTACCCCCCCCCCCCCCTTCCCACCTCCTCT
>JACCHX010000016.1:0-68236 GCA_018907135.1 Kradibia gibbosae | reverse complement strand
TTGCGAAAAAAATGCAAAATTACTTCAAATCAGGTGTTGAGTTTCCGAGATAACTTTTCAGGTCTGTTATCGTAGATTCAATAATTTTGGCTTTAATTGTTGGTTTTTTAAGTTTTTGATGCGCAGCATATCGATGACATCCACCAAATGAATAATAATAATCACCTCCTAAAATAAAATGTTTTTAAGCTTTATACATTTAGTTTATATTTAAAAGCATTTCAGACATTGAGGTTAAATTGAATGTTGTACCATTTCTACCTTTCACCCACATTACATCTATTGGTGGTACCAAATGTTCTGTTTCTGGATTTCTCAGAGTTTCCATTAGACTTTCAACTTTAATATTATTAACTGATGGTGGAAATGGTCTAATTAAGATATTTAACGGTATATCGTGCACTTCTGCATTTTTACTTGAGTGAATACTGGTAAACATTTTCATCTATTTCCATATCTAATAAAATAAGGTAATTTCATGTAAAAATTTTGTTTACATACTATCGAAATACATTTTTAGAGAAAATTCTTTAAAATAATGATATTCATTTTAATATAAATATAAATATGAATATGAAATAGATAATAATTTAATTATAAGGACCATTACAAAATAATCACAATTCAATTAATACAGTAATTTTCCTTTTAAAGATGAAAACAGGTATTTTATTAATCAATTTTATTTATAGTACTGTTTGACTTAAAATTGTAAAAACATTCAATCTCCTCCATTTATAATTATTCATGAACATGTGATTAAAGAAAAGTGGGGGGGGGGGAAAGCTACTTTATGTTTATAAAAAACAGTATGTAGATTTATTACAAATGTTCCTCCATAATATCTTTTCTTATAATTTATGTTTACAAATTTATCTTTAATAATTGATCTTACTTTTTTATACTTGTAAATTTACGTTTTACTCACTATTCACATTGACTGGTTGGTTTTTTAAAAATGCAGATATATCCTGTGCCATTTTTTATAAGCTTTTGTAATTTTTAGAATTTGGAGCATTCAAGACAATAGGTTTTCCATTATCACAGCCATCTGCAATTTCTCTCATCTAGTGGAATTTTACTCAAAATGTTTATATCTAGAAGTAATTTAAATATATAAAAATTAGAACTAAAACCATAAAATATGAAAACCAATGTAAACATTTACCAAATTCTTGAGCTAAACTAGAAATTTCATCTTTTAAAAGAGGAACTTCAGTTTTACAGTTTGGACATATTATATTTGTCATATTAGAAACAATCCCAGCAAGTGGAACATTTGTTTTACTGTAAAAGGCTGCCCCTCTTTTTGTAACATTTACAGCTGCTTTTTGTGGAGTTGTTACCAATAATGCACCAGAGATAGGAAGATTTTGTACCAATGAAAGATGGGTATCTCCCGTTCCAGGTGGTGTGTCTATAATTAAATAATCTAGTGGACCCCATGAAACTTGTCGCAATAGTTTATTTAGTGCACTCATTACCATGAGACCCCTCCATACAACTGGAGATTTTTGGTCTATCAAAAATCCCATTGACATACTAAATATATAGATATAGTATAAATAATTTTTTAAGATTAGCTTGCAATAAAATAAATTGATGATTAAAAAAAGTTTAAATAGTTGTCAAATTAAATTTGAATAATCACCATTTAACTCCATATTTAATAATGGTTCCATTAAATTATTTTTATTTAGTAAAGGAGATTCGTATAAATTCATCATTAGAGGAACAGTGGGCCCAAAGACATCAGCATCTAATAGTCCCAAAGATTTATTAGATTCTATTAATTTTAAGGCAACAGCTAATTTACAGAAGTAGTAGATTTTCCTACTCCTCCTTTACCAGATGCTACAATTAGAATTTGTTTTACTCCTGTAATAGGTACTTGTTTTGGAAGACTTCGGCTCATTAGTTGTCTTTGTCTTTCCTTTAATTCTTCTGATTTCTTATCAGATGGCTTTACAAAAGAGCAATACTGCAACAATATTTACAAATATAAAGTAATTCTGACAATAGCATAACTTTTTAAAATTGTGTATATAATAAATTTCTTAAATTAAGACAATTTAAAAAACAAAAGCAATAGATTTCTTAAACAGAAATCTACTTGTATCTTTTATTATTAATAGTAATGAATGAAAACTCACGCATTTGCAATGCCTTTGAAAGCATTTTTTAACAACAGTCGTCATCGATATTAGCATTCTTTATTCTTATAAAGATTGAAACCTTTTTTTGGGATAAAATTTAAAGGTACATGGAATAAGAAAGTAAATCAACATAACCTTTAATACAATGTGGCGATACCGAATGCATTGGACTGAATATTTAAATAGTAATATCAATTAAAGCTTGTAGCGCTAAGTAGTCTATAAGTGAAAAAGAAACCTTTTTTCTTACTTTAAGGCACAAAACTTGTCCAACTAGTTGAATACAATAAAATAATAATAAAATATTACTGATTCTAGTAATTTTGGCAATTGAAATAAAAGCAGTAACAATAATAACAGAAATAGCTACAGGTACACCACGACCACCAGCAACAATAACAACAACAACAGCAACAATAATAATAGTAATAATAACTATGGCAAGAACAACGGCAACGATAACGACGACGTCGAAGACGTCGACAGCGATTGCAATAGCTGCCGAATCAATCTTGTGAATTATTAATTGTTTGATTTATTTGAAAAAAACGCTGTTCTTCGTTCGTTTTGAATTCGATAATCCGCCACAAGGGCGGCGCAGTTTTTCTTCGGATCACTAAGCAAGATCATAAGTATGTATGCCTAGTTTTGTACCTACACGGCATACACCTACACGCACAGTCTGCATCTGCAACCTGCACGACCTATACTGCCTACCACATACACATTTGCAGAAAAGAAGATACATCTGATACATTGCGCTCATGGTGGATTTGGAAAAAATGGAATCCGTCATTCACGTATTATAGTTACTCATTCGGCGTAAATATGTGACAGTGAGTTATTTCTTTTGGATTTTGTGAATAGCCGTGACTTGCATCGCTCGATCCGCGATTTAATTCTGTCTCGCAGCTCTTGTCGTATTGCCATTACTTAAGAGCGATATTGCACGCGCCCTAATGACGGCAGAATGGACACCGATTCTAACCTACGCTACTTTTTACACAAACGCTAATTTTTTTTCTCCCCTTTTCTCTTTTCCCTCTCACGATTTCTAGTCTCTTTATCGTTGATACGTGCTCTTTCTAAATTCCCTTTCTAAATTATGATGGACTTTTTGAACGAGTGATCGACGATTTTTATAGGCGAATTTGGACGATTAAACGATATGAAATTTTCTTTATCTCAACTATTTGCATATTTTGAATTATTACAATCTGGCTACAATTTATAGCTTTACTTTTTATTAAGGCAAACCCGTTACTTTTTATTAAAATGATCACTGATAAAAATGAATCAGAGAACGAAAGATATTGATAATTATGAATCTTATGATTTTTTTTCAGACTAGTCACAAGTGGTACATGTGAAGGCTACGCAGAATATGGGCCTAAAAGCGGCTGTACAAGCTCTGAAGTAAGTTATAACAAGTCAATCATTAATAATGTTAAAAAAGTTATTGTATTTTTAGATAATTATTTTTTTCAATTCCTTCCTATTGCTTATTAAATAGCGTTGCTTACCATTTCAAATAACCAGTCAAGTAGAATGCTTTTACTTATTAAGCAAATCCTATTATTGTTAAATTGTATAAATTATTAATACTTATTATTATTATTATTAGGAAAGCAGAACCATTAAAAGACAAGGTTCAGCGTTGTAAAGATCTGTTAAATGATAATGACGCATGGATGTGTCAACGTCAGCTTCAGAAAATTTATCAGCAAGTTCTTATCCTTGATCTGGAATATGCCCTGGATCGTAAAGTTGAACAGGAATTATGGAACCTTGGTTTTAAGAATTATATAGCAATGCTACAATTACAGGCTAAAGATCGTAGAAATCCTAAACGTGGAGAGTCACAGGCCATGCTTAGCTGGTGTTTGGAGGCAGCTAGTGGATTTTACTTAACCTTGCTCCAAGAAATATGTACTGCTTTTGATTTAGATCTACCATTTAGAAGGTATATGTGCATATTCGTTAACTTACAATTAAGTTAAGTAAACTAACATTTGACAAAGTGTTTGCAATAATTTTATTTCAATGTTTTCTTATATATCATTGGGATTTTTTTTGTTAATAAAAAGAGTTTTATTAAAATAATTCTGAGCAAATCTACAAAGCATTCAAAATTGAATAATTGCTTATTTGCATTTCAGGAAAAACTACGTTTATGGATGTATTTCACCATGGAAAGCTGTTGAAAAATTGTCTGCACCTCACAAGTCATCGTGTTTCTATGCCTGTCAATATTGTCTCGTTCATTTAGGAGATATCGCCCGTTATCGAAATCAAAATAAGCAAGCTGAACTATTTTATCGTCACGCCGTATCGCTTTCACCATCTAGCGGGCAACCATATAATCAATTAGCACTTCTTGAGGCTTCGCGTGGCGACAAACTGGGGACTGTTTTTCATTATGTTCGTTCAGTAGCTGTTAAACACCCTTTTCCCGTAGCTTCGGCGAATCTAGCAAAGACACTGTCATCTGCATTAAATGACAATTCTTTCAATGTTGAAGGAAAGACCAAATTAACTTCTCAGGAATATATAGCTGTTTTCTTAAAGCTTCATGGAGTTCTTTACAACTTAGGAGATATAAGGTACTTGAATATTAATTTTTGAAAAAAGCAATATGTAACAACAAATCTTGAGGCCATGATTTGATGAACCTTATGATTAATGCAAAACTAATTAAATTATAATGATAGTAATATGCTTTTAAAGGGAGAAAATTTCAATTGTTAACGTTCGTACTGTTATATTTTTTTAAATAGACTATATAGTAAATTTTGTTTCGGATATTTTAAAAAACTGTATCCCGATATTTCTTTTATTAGCTCATAATTGACTCCTCTTAATGATGTACAAATATTTTGTACTTTTGATGTCTTACATAATTTTGTTGATTATTTTTGCTGCATAAGGTCACTTTTATAAAAAATGACTATTTTCATTTATATTTCTCTATTTTTAGCTTTAAATCAAACCAAATATTTTCTTTCGCTTAAACTGATTTTTGTGAAATATATGTAAAATAAACATTATATTTTATTATAAAATCAAGCAATTATATTTTTTGTATACATCGTATTTATCTTCAGTAGGCACTGTTTTTTTTTTTTTTTTTCAATATATATTTTTATTCATTCGTACCTATTTTAGATAACTTATCTTAAAAATTAAAGTAATTCTAATAACTCTTGATATATGTTTTATAAATAATACAGTTATTTAGGTTGTTATTTTTAATGTTGATAAAATTTTATATTACTTGCGATAAATATGATCGTATGTTTATCTTATAATTCAAGTAAGGTCACATGATGTCTGATAGAGGCCACTTTATTAATTATGTGATAATTTTTATTTCAATAAGTAAATATTTGATCATTTATTTATTTACATGACATTAATAAATGTTATTTTCAGTATTGCAATGACATGTGTTAAGCTCTTAACTGACACTTTAACTGCATTAATTGCAACTGAAAGTTTTACTTCATGGAGATTAGTACAAATGCTTATTATCAATTTATATGCTTTACAACATTTGGCTGGTGTATCAACTGAAAATACAGAATTGTTGAAAAACGATCAATTAAGCGCAGATGAAAAAATGTGTCGAAATTGTATTCTTGATCTGATTGCTGGTAGTTTATCAGCACTATTGCTGCCTGTTTATACAATAAAAAGTGCAATATTAAACTATTTTGCTTTACCAACTAGTAAGTTAAATGCTAATATTTTATTAATTATGTTTCATTTACTCATTGTACAATTTAATCATTTATGTAATCAAAATTTGTAGTTAAATTGTGCCTTGACTGGATTCAGCTGAGACCAGCAATTTTGGAGGAAACAGCATTTACTTCAAGACTTCAAATATGGCCAAGTCTTTGTGTTCTGTTAAATGGCTTACAAAATTGTGTTGTAGATTTTGATTATAATGAGTGTACATATTTTTATTACATAAAAAAAGCATTTTATTATACGAATATGTGTTAACAAATTCTAAAATGCTGTTGTAGATGCTAAAGTACCACTGCCAGAAGATCGAGATCTACAGGGTTTTTTACCATTGGAAAAGTCATTGGAAGCACTTCATTTTACTAATACAGACTTAGAAGGAGATATTACAATATTAAATAAGCTTCGGGCTATGCGCATACTTCATCTTGGTCGTAAAATATCGCAACACCAAGTGAATGGAGCTACAGTTATTTCTTTGGGTATGGTAGAACAAAATAAAGAGCAGAAATTTATATCCCTGATCGAGGGTACTGGATTAAGTAGTGAACTAATGAAGGAACTTGAAGAATTAAGTTTAAATAAAGATAAACAGCCTATTATAGCGAATAGTCCTGTACCTTCGGAATCTACCAGCAGTAGAGGATCTTCAGAAGTAGATAGCTTAATAGCTGAGTTTAGCTGTAAGTACAAATTTGTTACATAAACGTAGATGCTGGCATGTCGAATTGGCTACATTTATTTATACATTTAAAAAATCTATCAAAGAATTCATCATTTTATTTCTTTGGACAATAAATATTGGATAATACGCTTATGAGAATACTAGGTAATTATTTTGATTGATAAGATCTGCACCTGAGAGAAAATTTTCTGTTTTTTATACAAAATATATTTATGTTTAAAAACATTTATTCTTTAAAACTATTTTACTTCAATATTAGTCAGTAGGTTTCAAATTTAAAATACTTTAAAAAAACTTTTATTAAATACTTTTAAAATACTTTTTATTAAAATTTTTAATAATTACAAAAGTCGTATCACCTAATTTGATATGATTCAAGATTTTAAATATTTATCTTTTGTAAACAGAAAGTAATAGAATTTAATGAACATGTTACTATTTAATAATGGAAATTTATAGGTTAATTAAAAAAAATGAACGTAACTACTTCAAAAGTAAAAATTAGACGTTTGATTTCAATAATATTAACAAAATAATATTAAATATTAAACATAATTGAGAAAAATATAAAGAGTAATATTAAAATATAATACACTTTAATTCAATTTTTTAATTTAAATTTTGGTTGATTCATTAAAAATAAATATTATGAATTTTTATAAACAAATAACATTATTTTCTAATTACGTAAGATATACGAATCCTGCACGTACATATAAAAAAGGATGAACGCGTAGAGAAAACACGAGAGAGAGAGAGAGAGAGAGAGAGAGAGAGAGGATGAGATCGATTGAGTGGAGGGGGTAGAGTAAGGCTGTACATCGCGTGTTTAAAATAATACAAATGCTTAAATGCACAATTAATAGTAATCGATAGGAGGAAATTGATCGAAATGATTTTCAATGCAAAGATAACATTCTTTTATTCATTGCATGCCGTATATAGACTCTATGTACATAGACTGTATCTATTTTATTGTAGGCTTATATTCATAGGTGTGTGTGTGTGCGTGTGTGTATGTGTTCTTTAAAACGTGAATTTGAATAGCTGTAATATAATATTTGGTTGGTCGAAAAATATTTAAACAACCGACAGTAAAAATCTGTGACGTGAAGAAAGAAGTTATCGGTTGCTTTAATAGAAAAACTGTTAGGATGGGTTATGACTGTGTACATATTGAATATATTAAATAATTTTTTTTTTTTTCTAATTCCTATTAAGAATTTTTTTTTTTTTATGCGTGTAATTTTGGCTTTTAGTTCGACTGGTATATATTTTTAATTTGTATTGTTAATTTTGTATTTACATTATTATGTACAATATGAAGAAAACGATAAAGAGATAAAGAAAAAGTACGCCACACTTATTTATTTATACGTTTTTGAGTCTCGAAGGAAGGAATTGTTGAAATAGTAGAAGAAGAGGAAGGAGAAAAGAAAAATAAAAAAAAAAAATAAGTTTTTCCAATTTTTCATTCAACAGTGGAGAAGCGCGGAGGCATATTAAAGCCCCAAGGCTCCCTGGAACGCAATCGCGACCTGAACGACCTTGTCATCGCCACCGAAATCAATTCCCTGCCTACGTCGGTTCGCAAGCCCCGTCAGAACGTCGCGATGCAGGCAATCATGCGACGCGCCGAGACGGAGCAGAAGCAAGTGACCTTTAAAAACGTCTCGCCCATCATCATTGAAGAAAGCGAGAAGGGCAAAGCCATCCCCACGGCAATCGTGGCGTCGCCCTCGTCTCCCGTCAAGGCCAACAACATTAAGAATATCGCCGTATCGTCGGCAACGGCCAATGGCACGAGTCACAGCATTGCCAATAATACAGCCGTCGCTCAGCTTCGTCCGCCTCTGATGCCGAACGCCCCCCTGAATAAGCACAACAAACTAGCTTCGGTCGTTCAGCAGCAGCAGCAGCAGCAGCAGCAACGATCGCTGTCGTCCCCCGCGCTACAGCAGACCTCGCAGTCACAAGCGCCGAAACAATTGTTCGAGCAGCCGCTGAAGGTATTTAATCATCCATTTCTACCGCATCGAATGAAAATCATTATCACAAGGCGAAGGTTATCGTTCCTGTTTCCTTCGTATTGTAATTTTCGAAATAGAGGCCGCCTTATCATGACCGATTGAAAATTTGAATTTAAAAGACCGGTTTAACGAGCTTCAAACGAAAACGAATTTGTAATGTAATATCCTCTAGATGGATAATAGTCATCCTACAAGTGGCGTCGTACTACAGCAGCAGCAGCAGCGTGAAAATATTCCCCTTTCCGTGCCGGTCGTCAAGCAGTTTCCTGTTGCGGAACTTCAGGCCCCAGTATTACAAGGAGTACCACCGCCTGGCCTTGGACAGTTTCCGGCGCAACAGCAGCTCCAGCTCCAGCATCACCACCAGCAGCAGCAGCAGCAGCAGCAATCGCAACAGCTGCAACAGTCTTCGGTGCCTACGAATGTAGCCGCCTGTTACCAGAATCAGAGCTTCAACGTTCAGGCACCGCAGTTCAACAAGAGCTTTATCCAAAATTCGTCGGTCCCCTTGCGGCAATATCCAGTTAACCCACCCATCCAGGCACAATTCGGCAATGGCCAGTCGCAGGCCTCGCCAAATATCTCGTTCCCGCCGAGTTCCAATGTCAATCAAAGTAGAGTTATTCAGCAACAGCAGCAGCAGCAGCAGCAACAACAACAACAACAACAACAACAACGAAGCAGCTTTGTTGCGCTGACTCAAAAGAATTCGATTCTAACTCAAGGCATGAATCTTACTCCGCCAACGCAGCAACAGCAGCAACAACCGATAGGTAAGTTTTTACAGAGAAAAGAAAAATTATACTTTTTTTTTTTTTATTATTGTTCTTTACTTTTGTTTGTGAGATTTTTGAAAAACACTTCGAGCACTTGTGCTTTTACATAATTATGCGAAACTGTATAACAAAAATTTATCCTTATATATAAGTAGCCGAGCCATTACAATTTTCTTCGATTTTGATTAATATTAAGTTGCATTAATTGTAATCTTCACACCCGGTAATAATTTAACGCTTGGACAAATAACCATCGATATTTATTCAATTGTATTGCGGAGACTGATCTTTTTTTGAGTTACACGTGAATTTTGATCGGTTAAATTCCATTGGCTTTCCATCGATGCTTATTAGACGTACAATTGAATAGATATGGTATTTAACCGTGGAACAGTAGCTGTAAATTAATTTCAAAATACAGGTCAGAGTATGGGATTGGCAATACAGCCGAACTCCTTGGGGGCCCATTCCCAAAATCTCTTGTCAGGAGGTCACCTCCCGGTGAACGGCTTGAATTTGCAAGGCCACATAGGCGTCGCTGCTACGCCGACTTATCAGGCTGCTATGCCGGATGCGGCCATACCCAACGTCAGCGTTCCTGGTATACAGCAGCAGCAGCAGCAACAGCAGCAGCAGCAGCAGCAGCAGCAGCAGCAGCAGCAGCAGCAGCAGCAGCAGCAGCAGCAGAGTTTCGCAAGCGCGGCATTCGGCCCGACCGGCTTCGGGCAGCTTCAGCAACAAAAGCAAATATCTCCCAAGAATTACGGCAACGGGCATCAGCCGATGGCTTTCCCCAATCAGATAAACTTGACGAAGAATCAGCAGCAGCAGCAGCCGTCGGTCGGCGGGTACCCGATGTTCCGGGGCTACGACAATAAGGAGTACAATCCATGGAAGGATCAGCAGCCGCCTCAGCCGCCAGTCACCTGGTGGGGCAACAACAGCCTCCCGGCCGGGCAGATGATTCAACAGCCAGGACACGGCAAGGAGCACCCGGTGTTGGCGGCGACCGACGCCTTTCAGAACTGGGCCAATTCGTCGACGCCGAGTGGCCAGCGCATGAGCGGCTTGCCCCACGTAGCCGGCAACAGCTATCAGCAGCAGAGCCAATTGCAGGCGCGAGTCTACAACAGTAGAAATAACTTCGACGACGTTAGACCTTTCGAAGTTAGTCCTTATTGTTTTTTTTTTCCCCTCAATCAAGTCATTCCATTGTTTGTACATTATTTGCACGCGTTGGTTCTTGCGTCGGCTTTAATCAGCTCGCGATTCATTAAAAATCATTGGTTGCGTTTAATCGATCGCCACTGGGGTCGATGTTCAATATCAATACTTGGATTCGTATTTTAGAATTTAACGGTTATCTAGAGCTATAGTTATCGACTATTCGTTTGTTGTTGTCAAAATTAGCGAGCACTATCGAAGTTAAGAAATCGACTCATTGACAAAATTGTAAATTACCGACGATCGCCGATTGTTGATTAAAGCTTTATTTCCAGATGGATCAGAAGCAGTTGCAGCCATCGTCAACGGGTAGCACGTATTCTTTATTCAGCGGTAATAGTTGGGGCGTCAATGGCCAACTGTCCTCTGCGTTCAGTAACGTATCGTCGACGAGCCATCCGGACCAGATGAAGAAGCGGCTGAATCAGCAGTCGCTGTGGTCGGGACCGGGGCCTTCACCTCTAGAGCGTCTCCTCGAGCAGCAGAAGTCGCTACGCGAGGGCGGAACCTGAACGATGCCGTCGGTGAAAAGCGATCGACGAACGACACGCTAAATGGATATCAATTCTACTGACGAGAATAAAAGAATTAAAAACAAAAACAACACAAACTTCGCCCGATACGCGATTGTCTAAAATGTGTAATCGACGACGGATGATTATAGCAAGGTACATGTCAGTTAATACACAAAGTAACAGCAGCCGTGAACGAATGTTCAAATGCATAATTGCAGTTTCAATATTAATATAAACAACAACAACAATAACAACAATAATACCAACAATAACAACAGAAACAACGACGCCACAACCATTATCAACAATAACGATAGCAATAACATTAATAACAAAAAACAACAACAACAACAACAACAACAACGGTTAGATATGTAATGTTAATTATGGAAAGAACGTATATATAGAATCGCAAAGTGTAAGGAAAATAAAATTATAGAAAGAATTCATGTTGATGAAAGATATACATCATGGACGACCAATTATTGGGATTAACCCGAACAAAGCGTGACCATTTGATTTTGTGCGAATGTGACTAAGGAAGACGTCAACATATATATATATATATATATATATATATATATATATATGCGAAGCATTTTCATTATTTATTCTATTGCGTACGATTCAGCATCGAATATTGTTGGAGAACACATTTGTATGAGCGTATTTCAATGGGTCGAAGCCTGATGTATTAAAATGAGAAGACGATTGACGAAAATTGAATTCAACTAGCAAATGAGTTAGAAAAAGATAAAATAAGCGCGCAAGAGAGAAAAGAAACGAACAGAAGAAAAGGAGAGGAGCTTGAGATAGGAGAGTGACAGATTGGGACAGCTAAATCTATAAGATAAAAATATGTAGAACGCTTGAGGAGGAGGGGGAGGGGCAAAGGGGGGGGGGGTGTACAATTAAAAAAAAAAAGAAAAAGAAAAAAAAAAAAAAGAACTCTGGTGCATTGCAAATTAAGCATGTAATATATAATTTTATTATTAAACTAAAGACCATGCCCTTTATTTGCATAGAACGTGATAGAGTTGAAACTATTCTCTTTTTATTTAGCAAAGCACCTTATTGTGTGTTCGAAATTTTAGTAATTGTGTGATATCTACATTTATTGTGCTGTCTTATGATTAAAACAGGTGATCTCCGTCAAAAATCATGCTTAGAAATAATGAAGAAAGAAAGTTTAAAAGATACAAAGATTATGCTATTATTTATAAGCGAAATACTTTTAAGATTATGCGCAAAGCAATTAGTCTTATGTTTATTCGTTTAATTAATGTCCTTTCTTCTTTTTGTTTTATCTTTTATTTACGTTTTTGCAGCAAAATAATGTAGTATATAATAAATACATTGCAGGTAGATACACATGGACGAACAATCGATGGAATACTCCTCTGTTTTATTTTAATGTATAACAATTTAATGATTCTCTTTAAAGATATTACACTTGTGATTAAAGCTAAAATGAAAATCCAAAGTTAGAAAAGCTTCTTTGGAATAGATTTTGTAATAATAATAATATGTAATAAAAAGCAATTGGAAATTGATACATTGATTCAATGATAAAAAAAACAATTGATTCTAGGCTTATTTAGTTTATTTATATAGCTGTTGCTACAGATAAGGTTATTGACGATGTATCACTTGTGTTTGCACAAAACAAAATTGAAAATTATTATATTCTTACCTGCAAATACATTATGCTAAAAATGCAAATGAGTACTTATTTTACTATAATATTATAAATCCTTTAATAAACCCTTTCCAATTAAAAAGCTACATTTTTAACAAATATTATTTCTTATAAACTAATATGATTTGTATATAAGTTTATTTATATTTAAATTAAGTTACCTAATAAAAAAAATTTGCTCTCAGCTATTATGATAATGTTAATTACAAAGCAATAATTAGCCTTTTACAACCATATTGATATATTTTGAAAAAATTAACGATATAATGAAATTTATTTGTGGGTATATTTGTGTCACATTCGGTATCTAATTCATAATTTACTTTCAATATAGTCAGTAATAAGTAAAAAATTTTTTTAAATTTTCAACATGAAAAAAAAGTTGTTTAATATTTGAGTAATACGATTTATTAATTCATGATTAAATACATGTTTATAGTTCATTCACAAAGTACGTACCAATTAGATATTTTTTATTATAATGCCACAATAATTTAAAAAAAATTAGTATCTGTGTTAAAAAATTATTAACTATTCTTTTGCCATTGTAATAGGAATATATATGGGTAATTTGTGTTTGTGTATCGTAGATGTTCATGAATAATAATATCGATAAAATTTATAATCGATGACGGATGATTATATCAAGGTACATGTCAGGTAATACACAAAGTAACAGCATAATTGCAATTTCAATATAAATATAAATAACAATCGTGAATGTAATTATCGTATTTAAAAAAAAAATATAATGAAAATAATATTAAATTTACTTTTAAATAATTAAAAATATTAATAACTACTAATCAACGATTGTTTTTATGTTTAATAGAAATTTATTCGAATTTGCTTTTAAACTCTTCTTATTATTTTGTTGAAATATATAAAGTTGTGTTTACAAAAAAGATACCAATATGTTTTGCTAATACTCTAAGCATATTTCATATTTTTACAATAAGTATGAAATCAAATAGTATACGATGTAATTTAGATTTTATAAAAAATTATAATTTTAAGGATGTACTAGAAATCATTTGATCCTATAAAATTTAAGGGAATATTATTTTTACAAGAAAAAGTAGAACATTTTAAATATATATATTAATCCCGATAAGATAAGATAACTTTTCTAAGTAATTCAATAAATAACAAGAATACAGCTTGATACTGTAATAACAGCTTCTCGAAATAAATGATAATTGTTACTATAATTTTCAGAATTTATTAATATAATGAATATTAATTATTCAGTAAGTACAAAAACGGAGGATATAAAATTAATGTATTGAATTTTTTTATTTATTGGCAATTAATATAGCATTTACACAAATAATTAAAAAGAAATTGTAAATATAATTATGTTTTCAGCTTTAAAAAACTATAATTTTTTTCAAAAATAACTGTTATTAATTATTTTATGTTAAATATACGGAAGAGTTATTTTGTTGAAAATCAAAATACAGTAAATATACATAGTTACGATTTTTAATTACGATAAATATGAAATTTTTTGAACGTTGACTATTTCAAGAATACTGTACTATTTGATATTATTTAAAAATCTATTCTAAAACTAAAAAATTCTTTTCTCAAATTAAAAAATAAATTCATTTAAAATTTTTTTCTTATTAATGATGTACTTTTATTTTTGTAAGATCAACAAAAGTTTTTTTGTTCAGCTTCAGCTAAATTCTTTATATTTATTGTTAATATAACTTGCCTAGACGTATATTTATTTAATGAATCACACACTTTATCAATATAAGACAATTTAAGTAGGTAAAATAACAATTTCTTACTTTAATAATGATTAATTTAAATTAACAGTATTTATTTAAAATTTATACGTGATTAAGGTACGTGTATTTTCAAATTAATTTCTACAACTTCCAACTTAAAAATTTGTTTTAAAGCAAGGAATTTTTAAACATCTTAAGAGAATAAAAAGTGACGCTTAAAAGGATAAAGATACTCGGATGTAAGTCATAAAATGAAAAGTTAAATTTTTCATTTTATTTAAGAAATCGTAATTAAAAAAAAATTAATTCCTATTTATCGATATTAGAATATAAAAGGAAATTTTTTCAAATCAGTTATTAGATAAAAGGGAAGTTTTTTTTTAATTTTTGTGTAAGTAAATTTATTTTAGGTAAGTTCACCGAAAGGAATTTTTTTTATTGTAATGCTATTTCAAGAATGATGTTTAAATATTTTTTATATTAGAAATTTTATTGCTATTATAATTCAATAAGCAATTTTATTAGTAATTAATCATTAATAAATCAATTGTAATGTTTTCACCACTTTTCAATACAATATTTGGATGATTAAATAATATACTATCTATTCTAATTTAATTAAATTATATAATTTTTGTTAAGTACGTATTGTATTATTTTTACATATTTTATAAAAGTTAATGTTTTCATACGATTTAATAATATTTTACTTTGCGATTAATATAATGCTTTAAGTTTATAGTTAAAAATAGTTTGTAAATAATTTTACAATAGTGAAAAAATAAATATATCGAATTAGAAATTTAAAAAAATAAAAATTTTATCGAAAAATTTGCTATTAATGAAACAACATTTTTACGGATTGATAAAAATGAAACCTGGCACGTTTTATTTTATGCTTAAATAAAAGTAGACAAAGAATATACGAATATAAATATATTTACTTATAATTCTTTTTATATAACATTGACCTTTACGACTTTAGTTTTTGAAAGTTAATTTACATCAAACTTCTGTCGAATGTTATTCGACTTTAATTAAGCCTATATTGAACTAGTAAAAAAATGTTGAATTACCTGTGCGTCTATACCGTTTATTAAAATATTGATAATTGCTTATAAATATTATCAATGAAAGATTAATGAAAATGTAAGATTAATTTTTTTATTTTGAAAATTTTTATAAATCAACAATTTCGTATTTTCGCCAATAATTATGATTCATAATTTTAGGATGCAGTTACGAATAATTTACCTCTTATTTGCTCAAGGAATATTTTTATGTGAGTAAGAATTTCAAATTTTTTTGGACTTCGAGATTGATTAAGATTTTTAAGTTGATGACATAATCTTGATTGACATTGAAATATTGTACTATAGATGATGGGAGCAATTTAGTAATTGCAACGCCTATAATTGGGCAAAATATCAGATCAGCACAACCTAACGAATTCCCTTCTATGGTGGGCATTTTGAGAAGAACTCACACTTTTGATCTTCAAACCGATCTCATGTGTGGCGGAGTACTCGTTTCCAAGGAAGACATTTTAACGGCTGAACACTGCATAGCCGACGAATCGTTGACTGGTGTTTTAATAAGTATAGGATCTAACGATGTATTGCAAGCACGAAGGTATCATCCATCGTGGTGGATATCATTCGATCAGTGGAGTACTCAACTGAGAAAGACTATCCGAAATCCATGGAACGACATTGCTATGATAAAGGCAAATTATTGTTTAATGAAATGGCAATGAATTATAAATAAATTTTTATACCGATGCCGAGCACGTTAAAATATCTTTAAACGATGCTTAAATATGCGATGCGTAAGCCTAAATAGAATTTTTTATCCTCAGCTGCTTGAACCCGTGCCGGATAATGTTCCATCGGCGGCTCTTTCACCGCTGAAACCGGAACAATTATATGGGCATCGAGTTGACTTTACTGGATGGGGCGTTGTAAATAACGGCTCAGTTGTATCAACTTTACAAGCAGCATCCGTTACCGTAATATCAGCAAATGAATGCTCAGCAAGATTAAGCCAACTCACTCAGGATCACATGATTATTCATAAAAGAATATTGTGTACAGTAGCAGATCCATACATATTGATGCATCAAGTAAGTGACGATTTATAATTTTAAATAGGTGCTAAGAATAAGGAAACATTAAACATACAACAATGAACAGTTTTAAAGTGATAAAAATGGCATAAGTATCTTAAGATAAATAAAGGTATGGTGCAGTTGTAGTCCAATTTTACTTTCAAGGCATTAAATTACTACAATGACGTTCAATATATAAGTTCTTAAATTTTTTTAAGAGATTTGTTTGTACTTGTATCACTTTCGTACGAAAAACTCAAAAAAAAAAAAAAATTAATGCAAGCCATACGAATGGTTCTGTTGTACATTATTATACATAATTTTTTGTTAATTTTGTTATTTTAAACTGTTTTTGATACCTGTGCCTATTTAATTTATTGAACTTTTATTTTAAAAAGTAATAATTTTATTTTTAATCCAATGCTATATTATTCCATTTTTGCTTGGAAAGTTGAAAAGACAAAACTTGCAGAAATTATGAATTACGCGCTTATTTTACAAAGTAAAGATTAATATTAAAAATGCGTACATTGTAAAGCAGGTTCAAAAATATTTTTTACAAGAGAAAATAAATAAAAAAAAAAAAAAAAATAATAATAATAATAATAATAATAACATAATGGCTGTCCATACTTCTATATTTTAATGCCTACAGTTTGCTTTGTATTGATAACTTTTATAAATGCTGGTTTACACAGTTAACATTATATTTTGTAGGGAGATAGTGGTGGCCCGGTTTTTTATCAAGGTTCTGTTATCGCTGTTAGTTCAGGAACGTGTCCATTCCCACATGATTATTTTGATCCAAATAAAATCAATCTTCAGTTTGCTGTATCATATTATGCTAAATTTATTAAATTTGTAATAGAACATTAGTTTTATAGTATATATATCTTATAAGAAATGTACAATGCTAATATTTGTTACATATAATAGATTCGATATGTATAAATAATATTTTAAATAGAACAATTTTTTTTAATAAATTAAATCAACTACACAATTTCACAAATTTTTTTTCCTGAATAAAATAAAGGTTATATTTTTTATTGTGCATCAACTTATAATTTTATGAATATTAAGTGTAGTTATTTTATCCACACTTGATATAATGTAATTATAGCGATAATTAATGCCTAAATATTAAAATTTACATTAAATAATAGTGTTAATTTTTTTAACAAATATTTTAATAACATTTTGCTAAAATTTAGTGGTTTTATTTTTCTTCATTTTTAAAGCTTGGATACCCCAGTTTTGAAGGAAAATAGAAATTTGTCTTTTTGTATTGTATCTGATTCATAGAGCAGTGGTGTAATTAAAATTTTTTGATAGGGAACTTATAACCGTCTATGCTGTCCACATTAATTAATACCTTATCCTATCGGATTAAGTCTTGTCACTTATCAAGACTCGCAACTTTTGTCATCTAAATATTAGTCTTATTTTTTCTTCTCTAGGAATGTGCCAACTAACAATTAACTTTTTTTAATTTGTAACTACTTCAATTAATAATAATTTTTTTATTAATAATAAATCTTACATTACAAATAATTATTTGATTAAGTTTACATTACAAATAATTATTTGATTAAAAGTTTATTTATAATAATTTCGTTTTCAACAAAAATTCTCAACTTTGTAATAGTATAATAAAAAACAATTCATTAAATTATAATTTTATTAATTTGAAATAATTTTGTCGAAGGAATTGTGACAGTAATTATTATTAACAAATTAAGGTGTGACGAAATCTAACTAATTTATTCTAAATTTGCCATTTAATAAGAGATTAAAAAACTTTGTGAATCACAAGCTTTGGCTCGTTAGCGCTTTTCCGTACTAGAGCGTAAATTTGAGAAAACCATTATTTCTTTAAAAATAAAATATGATAAATGTAAATGTTAATATATTTCGGAGGATAATAGAGGGTGATTCTAAGCGACAGCAGGATGACTTGAAGGGAACGTTGGTCAGTCAGTAAGAGAGGTGAGCAAGAAGGTTCTATGTATTGGTCGAGTCGCGATATAGAATCGTTCAGGCTAGGTGCCAAGAATGGAATGAGCACGGCAATTTCTATATTAAATGATACGAGTCACTAAATTGACTCGTACGAGCAATGAAAGTCTGTGTATCAATAATATATGTACTTTATAAGGAATAGCGCTAGGCTGAAAGACAACACGAGGCTTGAGAGTTAGAATAACTGGACTGTACTCTTGTGTAAAGAACGCTCAAAGTCAAATATCATTCATACTTCTATCCAATGGATGGCAGTCTTAAAGCGGTTTGACCGCAGCCATCTAGTGGTAGGGATACATACTACCATAGGGGAATTTTCTCGTTGAAAATAAGTGGGTAGAACAAAAATTGGGAAGGGAATCACCTTAGCCATCTAGTGTTTGACTTTAGAATCACTTAGAGGCAGAGGTGACGCAAGTCACGAGGAAGATTTAATTGAATCTTAAGCATCATAGGATATTTTATAAAGGAAAAAGCCTACAAGTGAAAAACTAATATTCTCTGAAAATACGAAAAACGCGAAAAGTGATACAGAGTACATGTATTGATTTAAATAGGAACAAATACAAATCTTTACTTTTCATATAGTAGGCTGATAATCGTGAAACCTACATTCCTATTACCACAGGAGGCGCACCACCGAAGATAAGAAATGAAGTCAGCTACTATTTTCGTATACCTTGCTATAAAGGCATGCCATTATAAAATGATCTCAAATTTGACGCCTCTATTGCAATCTTAAGACGAGTTTTTTCGAAGGTAAAAACTTTATTCAAATTAACGCACTGATGTATATAATGTAAACATGTCGAAATATCAAATAAATGGGAGAATAACTAGTTTTTTTCGCTTCCGAGGGGTTTTATTTTAGAGGATTTTAGAAGGCGATCGTATAATCATTCAAACTATTTTTATACAATTGTAAAGAATGTATTTAAACAATAAATTTACAATTAAAAAACTATTTTAAACAATAAAACACTTATGAAAATCGAAGCAATCCTAAATTCTCCTCCACTTGCTACTCTGACATCAGATCCCACTGACTTAAGTGTTCTTTATCCGGTGTATTTTCGCATCGGTGGCTCAACAATGCTGAAACAACAATGCCTGATCAAGAGTTAATCAACGTTAGACCTAACGATTGTCAATATATTAACATATTCAATATATAAAACAGTACTTTGGGAAGAAATAGTCGAAGGAATATTTAAACGTGCTCAACGTGCGAAGCAAGAGGTAATTTAAATGGGCAGGTGAGATAAGGATTGGCACGATGGTAATTAATGATGCCTTATTTTGTTTTGCCTTTGCCAATTACAATACACGTTACATTTTCTGTAAATAATAATTGCATGTTACACATTCTAGTTGAACATGTTCGTCTACGGTAGATAAGATGATAAGCCTGAAATTAGTCTAGTTTCAAAGAAAAATAGAGGCTTTTGCTTATTTTGTATTTTTTTTAAAAAGCAATTGTAAGATTAAAAATTTATGACGGGGAACCTCTATCTCTGTCTATGCAGTCCACACTAAAAGCCTAGCATATGAGTAATCCTTGTTATTGTCAGAACCTTCTCTAAACTGAAAACAATTAAAATATTATTCTTTATAAGCCTCGAGGATTTGTAATGAAATGCTTTATAAAAAAAAATGCGTTTCAGGAGAAAAGTGAGTATAACCCTGAGGGAGAAAAAAAAACAAATGGGAGAGGTGCTTATTTTATGAATAATGAATTACGAAATTAGCTTTAATGACAATGAAGGTCAAGTACCTAGAAAAGGCTTACTTTGTAATTGTAAAAACGGGGAAAAAATTAACAAAGATTGGAAAGCAGCACAAGTAACGATCTTATTCTTTAATGGCCAACACCTCGAGTGGGTGGCAAGCGCTTACTTGTATTCTTGGTAGTAGTCTTTAAGTACAACATTGGCTGTCATCATCTAATGGTAAATAGATGAACTACCTGTTGGGTCAGATATCGCTGGAGAGGTGGCAATTTTGCACTAAACACATTTATTTAAGCTTGACTTTTTTTTAACTGAAAAAATATAAATTTTTAGGCAGTGAATTTAAAACTATATTAAAGTGCGATTCTCAATGCTCTATAGCAGAGTCATATTTTTGATATAACATATTTATAAATAGCTATAAAAACGCATATCTTCGGCAATTTAATGATTTCAACTAATTTTAAAATTTCGATAACAAAAATTATTTATTCATTATTTTGTAATTTTCAAAATTAATATTAGTTTCATTTGCATTAGAATAATATCATTAGGATCTAGTTAGCAATCAGAATAATATTTACCAATAGATAAAAGTTATTCTTATTTACACATGATTTTTTTTTTGTATTGTAAATTAAAAATATTCTAAAAAGCATTCAAAGCACTTTATTTTTAAAAAAATTTGATGATATTAAGACGAAGAGGAATAAAAGCTTTAGATTATGAAATAAATATTAATTTGCTTTTTTAATCGGGTGTATGTATTTCTTTAATTCAAAATATGTATTTTTAGCTTATATTATGCTAAAGTATTTCAATAGAATTGTTGTTATATAATAAAAATAATATATTCATTACACGTTTTGCACGTTAACATTTTTTATTTAAGGTAGAATCGAGATTGCCATTTATGAAACCCGTATGTATTTCTTATAATAATTTTTATTATATATTCTATGTTTTGATGATTGCATTATTATGATTATCATATTATTACTATTATTATCGTATTATATACACAATGTTCAAACAGATATTGAAGTAGTTATTTTAATAAAGTATTGAGTTATTGAGAATGGTAAAATAAAACTACCAGATTCATCTACAGAATAATAAGAGAATAACGGAAACAACGATTATTAAGGGTCTAGTATATTTTTCTTCGTCTTTTAAATATCTTATATGATTTTAAATCATAATTAGTATTACTGCAACTCTCAATATATATATATATATATATATTAATTTCAATTTCATTTCTTGTATATCAATGACTGATTGTACTATGACTAGTTTTGTATTTCTTATCTATTCTATTGATTATAAAATACTTCTTTATTTGCGCTTAGATTGAATATATATCTGGGTACTTAAACACATTGAGCAATCGATGTTCTTTCTTTCTATGCTTTTTAGGAAATATTTATAGTAGGTTCAGAAGAGTAAGTACATAGTAAAGTCTTTTTTAAGGTAAATATACTTGTATTAACATTTGGATTTAATAATATACAATTTTTCAAAGATTATAAATAAAGTTCGTACGGTCTTTTTTTAATGAAAAAATTACTTGGAATATATAAGAACACGTAAATAGCGTATGAATTGATTCTTTTTTTTATCAAAGTAATACATTGCTTGAAATAAATTAAGACCTTTTTCAATATTATTAAACATTAATATTCAATTACTTGTAATAATTTATTTTTATAATTAAGTAAAAAATTTACTCTGTACACAAATTTTTGTGTCACAAATTCTGCTCATGATATTTCAAATCATTTTGTAGCATATGTAATGTTAATTTCTTGATTCTATTTTTTAACTTTAATAGTTCATCAGTATCTTGGGATTATATAGTTTTTTAATTGTAAATTGTTTTTGTTATAATTATAGCATTTTATAAAAAAGATACATTTTAAACTTTTTACAAAAGTTAACCGATGCATTTAATATTAAATAAGTCTTTGAAATTTGTACATTATGCAAAATTTTGTAGAATTATAGAATTATATTATTTAAATCTATAAAGATTAAAAATCATTTTGCCTTAGACCACATAAATGTATATAAATTTTCTCTAGTCAACGATACATTTATCGTAAAAAAGTCATTTTACCATAAATATAAATCACGAGATCGGTTGTGGTACCAAGAAATATATAAAAATACGTGAATTTTTATATTTTTTAAAAAGATTATCTTTTCGATAAGCTTTGAAAAATAAAGCAATTAAGAGTGTTATTTTGCAAAAAAATATTCAAAATTATTAAACAAATCATAAGGCGAAAAAATTGAAAAATTATATTTATAATTTAAATATATTCACATGCTAATATAAAACTAGCCGGAAAGTAATAATAGTTATTGTCGGTTAAAGAGCTTCACAAAAAATTGCACAAATTGCAAAGTGACTAGAAGCAAATTGTGAGGGAGAAGGGAGCATTACGATTCAAGAAAACGTGTCAGCTTATATAGAATTATACTAATGTGGCATTAGTAAAATTTTGTTACGTTAGTTCTTCTTGCTATGATTATGTGAAGATAATATGATATTGCTATAAAAATCATTTTTAAAAAAAGCATTTTTAAAATGGATGTTACCATGTTAATTCTCATAGCACCATTAGTTGTTAATTTTATCAAACTAATTACAGCAGAAAAAGGCCATGATTAATTAACGCTTAATTGCCAAAAATACGAATATAATACGTAATGAGAAATAATATTTAAATATTATATATTAATTGAGTAAATGGTTTAGTAATAAACTCTTTTGTAGAAGAAACGGAATGAAACAAATACAAAATTTTTGACAAGTAGCTCATATTTAAATATGTACATGTTTCGTAATGTATTATAAGGAATGTTATAAATTTTACGTATTTTTTAGACAAAAATGAATTAGTAGTAATTCATCATGCAATTTAATTAAAAAAGAGTTTGAAAAAAGAAAATATAATTACAAAGTAAATATAAAATAAAAAAATAATATTACCATGAAAATAGTATTACAAATAAAAACAAATTATTAAAACGCAAATAATTAAAGTGTACGAGAGAAATTATGTGTAAATTTTGTGCTTTTTCGTGTTTAATTGGACTTATAATAGTAAACTTAATTTATGTTAATATATATATTTAAAACGATGATTCTGAAAATATCATAATCTATTTTGCATACAAAATCATTACTATATAAATACACACACACACACATATATATATATATATATTTATATGCAAAAGTTCATGAATTTACACAAGCGTACATATAATTAATTATTTATGATGAACTTTGCTGAATATATGAATTAAAATTGATCCGAGTAGTGCAGGGATAAAAATGTACTCGTGGAAAATATATCTTTAACTTAGTTTTGTAAGCTTCAGTTTGATTAAAAATTAAGAAAATATTCAAGTACCTTACAATTAAGTTATACTCTTGTATTTTAATGAAAGGAATACAATATATTGCAGAATATCTGTTATTTTACGTTTTGGTAATTTAAATATGTGGCTTCAGTATTGTTTCACTTTTGCCCGTTTGACAATAATTTGTAAGTAAAACTTTTTTTTCTTTGTGTATAAAACAGCAACATTCTAAAAGTAATTGTGCATCAGATTATTCATGTATCTTCGATAACGTGGACGCTATGATGGGAATACATGTCCGTTCAGTGGGAGAAAATGAATACCCATTTGTTGTAGGAATCGTTAAATATTATTCTAATGGTTCCAGTGGTTATACATGTACTGGTACTCTAATTTCTCGGAATGATGTTTTGACTTCTGAACACTGTTTACGAGGTCAACGTCTCACTATGATGGAAGTCATTGTTGGATCAGTAAACAGGAATGAAGGAACAAGATATTTGCCTGAGTGGTGGATATCTCATGATCAGTGGGCTACGTATAACAATCATCAGATTCAATTTATAATTAACGATATTGCTTTTCTAAATGTAATTTCTTTTATTATTTTCATCTAATATTTAGTTAAATTATAAAGACGATTAAACTACTTTTTTAACTACGATTAATCTTCGTTTTTTTTCATTTTATTTATATATATTAAGTAAAAGAACTTTTTTATTCATTAACTTTCATTGCAATTACTATGAATAAGTAAATTGATTATTACAAGATGAAATATTTTTTAGTTACTAGATCGTGTACCAAGTTCTATCGAACCCGCGTTACCTTCACTAATGCCAGTACAAACATTATGTGGCTTACAAGTTCATACAGTAGGTTGGGGCCGACTACGCAATAACGAATTTCCAGATAAGTTGCAAGTAGGAGTTGTACGTATTATGACACAGGAAGCATGCCAGGCTCATGTTTCGCTACTTGCTAATATGCCGATTGATGTGGAACCAATGAATATCTGCACTATGGCAGTACCTTATATATTACTGCGCGGGGTATGAAAAAGTTTCTTGATCTTTCTATGCATAAATTATAATTTTTTGTTATTTTAAACAAAAAATATGAGAAGACTATTAGTAACATCAAACATCACTCGGGGAACTTTATTATTTATCGTTGTTCGAACATGTTTTGTCGTTTGGTTTTGCAACCAAAAATAATGACTGAACAACAAAAGGAAATTAGTTCTTGATTTTAGTAAAACCTGAAGGAATGGAGCCACTTACGCAACTATTAGCAGAAAAGTGAAAAAAAAACTAGGGGGTGAATTTTGAAGGGGTTGCGACTGTCGTAAGCGCACCAGGTGGGAAGCCCCGGAGTCGAGGTGGACGAGAGTCGCTGCAAGGGACGGACTTTTTTTGGGTTATGGCCGGTTTGCGAAATCCTCCTTAACTCCTTCGCGTAGCTTTTAAACTTTTTAACAGATGCGAGTGGCAGCGCGTGTACGATTTTCAATTTCATCCGTAGTATTTGTATACTTTTTAAGATTATTTAACTTGGCTTTACGTTGAGTGCTTAAATTTCATCTTTGTGCAATAGTTTGTAATATTAAAGACCAATAATCTGAACCCTTTTACCTATGGCTCGATAACATTTAGAAAGTAAATTGTTGTTCTGATGATACTGAGTTCAAAGACTCAAAATTTAAAAAATTTTGTTTTACAGGGTGACAGCGGCGGACCGCTTATTTTATCGAATATAATTCTTGGCGTTAATTTTGGAACAGCTCCAAATGCGTTTCAACAATTTAATCCAGATAAGGTTAATGTGCATGTTTCCGTTTCTTATTATCAGATGTTTATTGGGGATTTACGTGATTTGTATTAAATATTATTTAGATAAATTTGAAAATTACACGAAATATAAGGCGTGCTCAGTTTTTTTATTTAAAAAAAACTATTTGTCTAATAATTCTTATTATCCTTAATACACATTATTGTATTTTCAATTATTATAGACAGATTAGAATCGCATATACATAAGTTATAAATAATTTTTTCATATAAATGCGTAAATTGTAAGGAATACAAAGTCATGTATTATTAAAGTATTAGTTCATGAATATATTTATTGGTAAAGTCGAATTTTTTGTCTATATAAGTATTTAATAATTTTACAATGAAATTCATTAAAAAAAAAAAGCTTTTAGATGAACATGTATTTTGTTATAAATTATTACTCTAAGCTAAATTTGTTTATTTTTTTAATAATTTTTGTGCAATATAGTGAAGGAGTCACGATATATCTCTCGTAGATATCCGAATGAGCCTAGAAAGTACTATATCTAGTTCAAATCGTCAAATAGACCTTTTCAGGCAGAAGCCAGACGAGCATGGAAAACATCGTATAGTTTAAAAATGCACTAGGAAGAGAGATATGTACCACAAATCTATAAGATAAAGTCGATGTATGTTCTCGGTATGATGACCCAAAGGGCCGAGTCTACTTTCTGAGTTGTACTTTTATATTCGGAACGACAGTCCTGAAGTAGATTGACTACTACCACCTCTTGGTAGAAATATGAACCCATGACACGAAACTATCGAGACGGAACATCTATTCTACTTTTTCTGTCCTTTTGATAAAAAGATGTAAAAATATAATGGTAAAACAATGCTCATACGTTTTAATGGATGCAGTAAACTTGTCACAGGGATAGATATACCCAAACTTGCCGGCTCTAGAGTTCGATAGGATGAGGGGAAGTGGGGTGATGGAAGGAGGACGAGGAAACGTAATACAAATAAAAAGAATCAAAAAAATTTTAAATATGAACGCCCCTCCGGTCGTCGGCGTAGTGCGTAACTTCTGTTTATTATCAACAAACAAATCCAATAATAATAATAAAGAGAGTTGCATAAGCTATTATTAACGAATCAACGAGTTACTTAAATCTATCTTAGTATAGGTTATTAACATGGGACATGAAATATGCAAAAAAATGAAAAAAAAAAAAAAAACAGTAATAATTAATTCAACTAAATAATTAACTTAATGATTTCATGAATTTATTTGTTTTTGTTTTTTTTTTTTTTTTTTTTTTTTTTGTTAAGCGATAATTGAATTCCACGGAGAACGTGTCGTTACCTCGACTCTCGCATAATGAAGGTCTTACGCGTGGCATGCGACGGGAGGACGAGACTGCTTTCGGTCTCGGCGCGAACGGAGGCCTTGCGACGAGTCTGATTCGTTATCTATTACCTCCTCATGGGACGACATCGCATCATCATTGGGAGGCACTTACAAGTCCTTCAAAGAAACTCCGATTTTGGGGCCATTGTCGACCAACCCATTAGAATGGTTGGTCCTACGTAAAAATTTAACGATTGCGCCGAGGGCAGACTCCCTTGGCGCTCAGCTGGAAGCGCGGCACTATGCGGTTCGCGCTTTTCTGCTCGTAAGATTAGCCGTTGATCCCTTGAGCCCCTCCGCCCTGAATTATCGCTTATGCATAATTATTATATTTAATTTGAATAAAAAATACGCGAATTATCCACGACGTAACCCTTAACTCTTATAATCTAAATAGACTGTCTATTTTTTATATAAAGAGCCAATGGGGAAGGACGGATACCGAGGAACGAGCGAGGATCATCATAAACTATTCAAATATATAAAAAAAAGTAACCTTTAAAAGTGTCAATTTACTTAGTTTTACGTGCATTTTACATGGAAAGTAATTATAGGAATACATAAAAAAGCATATTCATTTTTATAAAATATATATGTTCTTGTAATGAACAGTCATATTATCTTGTGTGTGAATCGCTATGGAAATATTAAAATTAATATCAACTTCACAAGTATTACATCGAAGTTCCCTAGCGTAAACTTAACAATCAGCATTATATTTAGCATTATAAAAAACTGCTTCTTAGTTACACCTCTTTTTTTTATAGTAGAACTGAATACTATGCATTCAAAAATATTGTAAAAAGTATTAAAAGTACTTTATTTTGAAAACGAAGCGAGAGATTTTATTAACACTAAAAGGACGGAAGGCTTTAGATTATTATTGTGAAATGAAATTTGTTTGTACAAATTGATTTAATTTAAAAATTTTATTTATAACATGTGATATGCCACTGTATTTCGATACAATTGTTGTTAAAAAAATAAAAATATATACTCATTACACGTTTTGGACGTTAACATTTTTTATTTAAGGTAGGACGAAAATTGCAGTTCATAAAACGCCTATATTTACTTACAATAATTTTTATTATAGTCATACGTTTTCATGGTCACATTATTATCATATTATTACTATTACTATCGTATTATATACACAATGTTCAGACAGATATTGAAGTAGTTATTTTAATAAAGTATTGAGTAAAGTACCAGATTCATCTATAGAATAATAAGAGAATAACGAAAACATAACGATTATTAAGGGTCTAGTATATTTTTCTTCGTCTTTTAAATATCTTACATGATTTTAAATCATAATTAGTATTACTGCAACTCTCAATATATATATATATATATATATATATATATTTAATTTCAATTTCATTTCTTGTATATCAATGACTGATTGTACTATGACTAGTTTTGTATTTCTTATCTATTCTACTAATTATAAGAAATTTTTTTTATGCTTTGATTGCACATGTAATTGCATGCTAAAACTGATTCAGCAATCGAAATTCTTTCTTGCCATTGTTTTTAGAGAAAATTCACAGTACATTAAGTACTCAAACTTTTAAAGTGAATATATTTATGTTGATATTTTTATTTAATCTTATCAAATTTATAAAAAAAAAACATTTTTTTATCTATAAAGAATACACAACATTTATAAAAACGTATAACTGTAAATGTAATTAAAAAAACCAATTTCTATAGCTTTAGCGTGTAAATTAATTCTTGGAAAACAAAAATTTTAAAGCAAAACATATAGATAAGTTTCCATTATAGTCTTAAATTTGACTGATGTTGAAAATATATTTGAATACCTTAAGATTATGTTATACCCTTTTATTTTAATGAAAAAAATAAAATATATTGCAGAAATCTGCTATTCTAAGTTTTGGTAATATAAATATGAGGCTTCAGATTTGTCTCACGTTTGCGTGTTTTACAATAATTTGTAAGTAAAACTTTTTCTCTTTATGTAATTAATACAAAATAATAAAATTATTATATATCAGATTATTATCTCAATTATTATATATTATATCAATTATCAGATATTTCATCCGTTTTCAATAAAGTAGACGCTATGATTGGAATTAATGTCCGATCAGCAGAAGAAAATGAATTTCCATATGTTGTAGGAATCATTAAATACCTTTCTAATGGTTCCAGTAGTTATACATGTACTGGTACTCTAATTTCTCGGAATGATATTTTGACTTCTGAACACTGCATACGAGGTGAACGTCTCACTATGATGGAAGTTATCGTCGGATCAGTAAACAGGCACCTGGGAACAAGATATTTGCCTGAGTGGTGGATATCTTTTGATAATTGGGCTTCGTATAACAATCGTGTGATTCAATATCCTATGAATGATATTGCTTTCTTAAATGTGATTATCTTTTAAAAGATACTCTTATATGATTTCTTCCTTACATGTATTTAAAATGTAAAAATAATTAAATTAAATCTAGATTTTTCCCTTTATAATACATGCAATACTAAGTAAAAAACTTTGCTTTTTATAAACTTTCATTGCAATTACTATAAGTAAGCGAATTGATGATTATAAGATGAAATATTTTTTAGTTACTAGAACGTGTACCAAATTCTATTCAACCCGCAGTAACCACATGTGTACCAACAACACAATTAACTGGCTTACAATTAGTTGCATTAGGGTGGGGCCGATTATTTAATAATTCATTTCCAGATATATTACAAGTAGGACCTGTACGTATTATGTCAGCTCACGAATGCCAGATTCGTGTATCGACAATAGCTGGAACGCCGTTACAGGTGGCACCAATACAAATATGCACTGTTGCAGAACCTTATACGTTACTTAATCCGGTACACAATATTTTTTTATAATAACTAAAAAATATTAATATGTAAAGAAATACTTTTGCATCCATATTTTTCACTTTCTGATATTACTAAAAAAATGATGCAATTAACAGCATTAAGCACTTTATTATTTATCGTTGTTCGAACATGTTTTGTCGTTTGGTTTTGCAACCAAAAATAATGACTGAACAACAAAAGGAAATTAGTTCTTGATTTTAGTAAAACCTGAAGGAATGGAGCCACTTACGCAACTATTAGCAGAAAAGTGAAAAAAAAACTAGGGGGTGAATTTTGAAGGGGTTGCGACTGTCGTAAGCGCACCAGGTGGGAAGCCCCGGAGTCGAGGTGGACGAGAGTCGCTGCAAGGGACGGACTTTTTTTGGGTTATGGCCGGTTTGCGAAATCCTCCTTAACTCCTTCGCGTAGCTTTTAAACTTTTTAACAGATGCGAGTGGCAGCGCGTGTACGATTTTCAATTTCATCCGTAGTATTTGTATACTTTTTAAGATTATTTAACTTGGCTTTACGTTGAGTGCTTAAATTTCATCTTTGTGCAATAGTTTGTAATATTAAAGACCAATAATCTGAACCCTTTTACCTATGGCTCGATAACATTTAGAAAGTAAATTGTTGTTCTGATGATACTGAGTTCAAAGACTCAAAATTTAAAAAATTTTGTTTTACAGGGTGACAGCGGCGGACCGCTTATTTTTTCGAATATACTTATTGGAGTTAATTTTGGAACAGCTCCACCTGCTATGGGAGTATTTAATCTAAATAAGGTGAACATACATATTGCTGTTTACTTTTATCAGGAATTCATTACCATTCACCGAGATTTATATTAAATATTACTATTATAAAAAAATCCTATTGTCTAGTTATAATTTTTATTATCCTTAATTTGTATTATATGTTACTTACGATTTATATTAACATATTAGAATTATATAATCATAAGGTACCAACAGTTGTTTCATAAATTTGTATAAACTGTAATATAAACAAATTCACGTATTAAAGTATTAAATATATTAGATTTTCTTATTGAATAAAATATATTTTTGTAATATAGAAATATATGCCTTACATGTATTTAATAATTAAGTTATCATTTTTTATATATTTTTTAAACAGTAAAATAATGTTCATACGTCTTAATGGCTGCAATACGCCTTCAAATTAATAATCTTATAAATCATCGGTTTTGATCCTGTGGAGCTGTTAAAAGCCCTCTTTTTTTTAAAAAAAAGTTTTCTTCTCTAAATTCATCAACTTATAACAGTTGCGTTTATCCTACTCTGTTAGTCGGGTTAACGATTTATAAAATTGCGCACCTCGTAATATAAGTGAATTTAAAATTCTAGAAGTAATAATGACATTTAACTTGTGAGGAATAGTACTAATCACGCGGTACCGGCCCCCGGGTGGTTCAGAACGACACTTGAGGCTAGGGGATTGCCTCATTTGTCGAAACAATAACATCGGATCGCTCGGGGAAACGACCACGGGTGGGAGTGTAGACCGAGGGAACGAGGGTGAGTCTAACGCGCCGAGAAGCGCGAAAATGCCTCCGCAGAGCGCGAAACTGGCGCCAGCGGTTTTTTCTCTTTTTTTCTTCGTAACGGCCGGACCTTCATATCCGGCCAACCCCGGGGACCCTCGGCTGTTAACGGCTTCTCGGGAGAAGGGCCCTCGCGTTTTCAAAGCGATCCCACCCAACGAAAGAGAGAGTGGAGGTGCGGAGAACCACCGATGGCGGCGGGAATAGCCGGACGAGATGAAGAAGGCCGCGAGGCCCCAGGGAGAACGGAAAAAGACGAGCTGCGGAACAGGTGAAAAGAAGAGGAGTGAGGTGCAAGGAGTGAATTCCCGCAACACGAGACAGGAGCAACAGCAGGAGCCAGCGACAAGGGAGAGGAAGCGCCCGTAAGCTGCCGACCGGGTGGAGGCCAAGGAGAGGCGTCGTCCATTCCCCCCCCCCCCCCGGTCCTTATTACGTATCAATTAGCACCGACGATCGCGAGTGAAGCTGCGAGGCGAGCGGCTAGGCTCTACGCTAGATGGTACGAGCTAATGTAAACACGAGCGACGAGACGGAATCAAACTTGTCCTGTAATCGCGAATATTATCGTAATAATTTGAGTAATATAAGGATGCGCTTTTTTGTACCATGTAGATGTCGAGCCCGTGAAGACGCCAGCAGCCCGAATGAAAGATAAATAAAGGAGAAAACAGATATCCAGTCGTTAATTATAGCCCGCATCTACCCAACCGTCCCCGAACCCTGGGACCGACGAGCCACTCCTTGGCAATTTTAACATCTTCCCTTTTTTTCTGTGTATCGGGCTCATCAGACAGCCCTCGCCCATGCACAAACGTTACAAATACATCTAATACATATATTTCTATATTACAAAAATATATTTTTTTCGATAAGAAAATCTAATACATTTAATACTTTAATATGTAAATTTATATACATTACATTTTACACAAATTTATGAACCAACTGTTCGTACCTTATAATGATATTATTCTAATCTGTCAATATTAATCTTACATGACAATTATGACAATTAAGTATAATAAAAATTATAAGTAGACGATATGATAATAGTAATATTTAATAAAAATCTCGATGATAGTTGATGAATTCCTGATAAAAATAAACAGCAATATGAATGTTAACCCTATGTATATTTATTACTCCCATCGCAGGTGGAGCTGATCCAAAATTAACTCCAATAAGTATATTCGAAAAAATAAGCGGTCCGCCGCTGTCACCCTGTAAAACAAAATTTTTTAAATTTTGAGTCTTTGAACTCAGTATCATCAGAACAACAATTTACTTTCTAAATGTTATCGAGCCATAGGTAAAAGGGTTCAGATTATTGGTCTTTAATATTACAAACTATTGCACAAAGATGAAATTTAAGCACTCAACGTAAAGCCAAGTTAAATAATCTTAAAAAGTATACAAATACTACGGATGAAATTGAAAATCGTACACGCGCTGCCACTCGCATCTGTTAAAAAGTTTAAAAGCTACGCGAAGGAGTTAAGGAGGATTTCGCAAACCGGCCATAACCCAAAAAAAGTCCGTCCCTTGCAGCGACTCTCGTCCACCTCGACTCCGGGGCTTCCCACCTGGTGCGCTTACGACAGTCGCAACCCCTTCAAAATTCACCCCCTAGTTTTTTTTTCACTTTTCTGCTAATAGTTGCGTAAGTGGCTCCATTCCTTCAGGTTTTACTAAAATCAAGAACTAATTTCCTTTTGTTGTTCAGTCATTATTTTTGGTTGCAAAACCAAACGACAAAACATGTTCGAACAACGATAAATAATAAAGTGCTTAATGCTGTTAATTGCATCATTTTTTTAGTAATATCAGAAAGTGAAAAATATGGATGCAAAAGTATTTCTTTACATATTAATATTTTTTAGTTATTATAAAAAAATATTGCGTACTTTATTAAGTAACGTATAAGGTTCTGCAACAGTGCATATTTGCATTGGTCCCAGATGCAACAATCTTCCAGCTATTGCCGAAATACGAATCTGGCATTCGTGAGCTGACATAATACGTACAGGTCCTACTTGTAATATATCTGGATATGTATTATTAAAAAATTTGCCCCACCCTAATGTAATTGCTAGTAAGCCACGTAATTGACTTGTTGGTACACATGAGGTTGCTGGGGGTTGAATAGAATTTGATACACGTTCTAGTAACTAAAAAATATTTCATCTTGTAAATATTAATTCACTTATACTAATTGCAATGAAAGTTTATTAATAGCAAAGTTTTTTACTAAGTATTACATGTAATATAAAGGGAAAAATCTAGATTTAATTTAATTATTTTTACATTTTAAATACATGTAAGGAAAAAATGATAGAAGAAAATCACAGAATTCAAAAGATAATCACATTTATGAAAGCAATATCATTCATAGGATATTGATTCACACGATTGTTATACGAAGCCCAATTATCAAAAGATATCCACCACTCAGGCAAATATCTTGTTCCCAGGTGCCTGTTTACTGATCCGACGATAACTTCCATCATAGTGAGACGTTCACCTCGTATGCAGTGTTCAGAAGTCAAAATATCATTCCGAGAAATTAGAGTACCAGTACATGTATAACTACTGGAACCATTAGAATAATATTTAACGATTCCTACAACAAATGGGAATTCATTTTCTTCCGCTGAACGGACATTAAATCCAAACATAGCGTCTACTTTATTGAAGACGGATGAAATATCTGATAATTGATATAATATATAATAATTGAGATAATAATCTGATATATAATAATTTTATTATTTTGTATTAATTACATAAAGAGAAAAAGTTTTACTTACAAATTATTGTAAAACACGCAAACGTGAGACAAATCTGAAGCCTCATATTTATATTACCAAAACTTAGAATAGCAGATTTCTGCAATATATTTTATTTTTTTCATTAAAATAAAAGGGTATAACATAATCTTAAGGTATTCAAATATATTTTCAACATCAGTCAAATTTAAGACTATAATGGAAACTTATCTGTATGTTTTGCTTTAAAATTTTTGTTTTCCAAGAATTAATTTACACGCTAAAGCTATAGAAATTGGTTTTTTTAATTACATTTACAGTTATACGTTTTTATAAATGTTGTGTATTCTTTATAGATAAAAAAATGTTTTTTTTTTATAAATTTGATAAGATTAAATAAAAATATCAACATAAATATATTCACTTTAAAAGTTTGAGTACTTAATGTACTGTGAATTTTCTCTAAAAACAATGGCAAGAAAGAATTTCGATTGCTGAATCAGTTTTAGCATGCAATTACATGTGCAATCAAAGCATAAAAAAAATTTCTTATAATTAGTAGAATAGATAAGAAATACAAAACTAGTCATAGTACAATCAGTCATTGATATACAAGAAATGAAATTGAAATTAAATATATATATATATATATATATATATATTGAGAGTTGCAGTAATACTAATTATGATTTAAAATCATGTAAGATATTTAAAAGACGAAGAAAAATATACTAGACCCTTAATAATCGTTATGTTTTCGTTATTCTCTTATTATTCTATAGATGAATCTGGTACTTTACTCAATACTTTATTAAAATAACTACTTCAATATCTGTCTGAACATTGTGTATATAATACGATAGTAATAGTAATAATATGATAATAATGTGACCATGAAAACGTATGACTATAATAAAAATTATTGTAAGTAAATATAGGCGTTTTATGAACTGCAATTTTCGTCCTACCTTAAATAAAAAATGTTAACGTCCAAAACGTGTAATGAGTATATATTTTTATTTTTTTAACAACAATTGTATCGAAATACAGTGGCATATCACATGTTATAAATAAAATTTTAAATTAAATCAATTTGTACAAACAAATTTCATTTCACAATAATAATCTAAAGCCTTCCGTCCTTTTAGTGTTAATAAAATCTCTCGCTTCGTTTTCAAAATAAAGTACTTTTAATACTTTCTACTTTATTTTTAATATTCAGTTTTACTGTACGAAATAGGTTTAAATAAAAATCAGATATTTATTATGCTAAATATAGTGATGCCTTTTAGTTGATGATTAACTTATAAAGATAGCAAAACTGTCATTTATTTTTCTTAATTCCATAAATATTTATACTGGAACACATACACACATATAATTTTGGAATAAATGTACTGTAATAATTATATTGATAAACATGTAACGCGGGGGTCTGCCCGAGCGTGCAAGAGGAGGGGGTGATGTTGGGATGGAGCTCGCCGGCTCCAAGGTTCGACGGGGTGTGGGAAAGAGGCACGCAGGAGGGCGGAGGAGAGGTGTGAGACACACGACGAAGAAAAATAATTAACAAAAAAAATTTAGTTCTTGCAATGGTCTTCCGTGGCCGCGTCTCTTTTTTTTTAATCTTCTTTTTTAATCTACAATATCAGAAAAGAATACAATCGTTAATAATTATATGAATAGTACAATTGAAAAAAAAAAAAAATTATACAAAAAAAAAAATTAGTTTTAATTATTGAATTGGAGCCAACGGAGCGAGGGTATTTACTTGTTCGTGCGGCTGCCCGCTCGCCTCGTAGACTCACACTGCGCGGGTTAAGGGGGGAACGATGGAGAGACCGCCCTCGGCCTTAGTTGCCAACTGAGCTATCCGTCAGCTGTGCTCAAGGCATAATAATTTTGAAACGGGATTAGTACGCTATTTGCGCATAAAAACCAAATTTCGAAGGAAATCGACAGATCACAACAAACGAAAGGAAAAGAAAGAGAAAAAAATAATAATCTACGGTGCGCATACACTTTGGCCATTGCTTGGCCGTGGCAGCAGGGGCGAGGTACTCACTCGCCCCTCGCAAAAGCCGCGGGGGTAAGCTTCGCACGAGATGTTCCTCGCTTCTCGCTTCTATCCTCCGCGGTTCCACTGTAACGCTCAGGGTTCGGGGGCGGAGGTTGTCGACGCCGTCCACTATTTTTACGATCTGCTTGCTCTGCGCGCTCATTTGCGAGTCCTGATCATCTCGCGAGCTTCTCCTCGCGAGGCCGCCAAGTTTCCGGTACTTCTTGGGCGTCCTACCTTTCTCATTCGAGGCGCCTTTGTATTACGGCGAAAAACAATAAAATAAACATTCACGCATATTTGCAATGTACGATTATGTATTTTAATAGGCTTAAAAAATATTCAGTTTAAAAAGTTATTAAAAACTTTTTCAATTTTTGTAACTTTGCTTTCATAATCTTTTCGTACCACTTTGCACTTACCGATTATATACTTTACACTGACAATTGTTAGAGAATTTTACAGACGGAGTTATAAAGTACACAGTTATAATGAATTAAACGTTTTTTTATACTAAAATATGTTTATTTAATATATCAATTGAATGAAATTTTGTATATACTACTGCCCTCCCAACGAGTTACGTGACTGTGTCGATGGTAGGGGTGACTTACTCGCAAGTGAGATTGGCCTTGTGATTGATGCGCCTTTTGAATATTAGAGAATGGGAGAACACTCCTATAAAAGGACTCTCCATGAATGTTGGATCCCTCTTAAGTGAAGACTCTCCCATGAATGGAAGTATGGGTGAAGGGCGATGGAACCTTGGCGAACCTGGTGGACCTTAATGCCGGCCCATTCATCCTTTTTCACCAAGGGTCCCCGTTGATTCCCATTGAAGAAGCGAAGGCAACGATTTGCTTCCGCAACCAAGAAGCAACATATTATTGCCTTCCGGAGGAGGGGCAATGGTTGATTCATCCAACCCCTAATCCCAAGGTGAATGTAACCGTGCCCAGAGGTTTGGTTGGCCACAAGCTACCAGTCGTAGCAAACAATGCCTCGAAGGAACTGTGCGAAACCTCCTGGTACTCAGCCTCACCACCAAATGCCGGGCTCTGTAGTGGCGCATAATACATTTCTGTAGCTGCTCGAGGGGTCAAAAAAGGGACTCTTTAAATGACTTAATTTTTAATGAAAAAGAAGGTGAGACCAAGTGGCGCACAGGGTGCGGAGGATGCGGAAGCCCCAATGCCTCAGAGCCTTACGAACCCGATGAAGGAAAAAATAATAAATATAAAAATTAGGAGCTTTTAACAGATCCATGGGATCAAAACCGATGATTTAAAAGATTATTAATATGATGGCGTATTGCAGCCATTAAAACGTATGAATATTGTTTTACCGTTTAAAATATATTTTTAAAATAATAACTTAATTATTAAATACATGTGTTCGGGCCAAAATGTCCCGGGCTGCGCGCGAACGGCGGGCGGCGGCGGCGTAAGAGAAGGCGCCGAGAAAAAGGAAGTAAGAGGGAGAAACAGGAAGAAAGAAGGGCCCGGGAGAATGCGTGGGAGGTCAGTATGACACGGCCGGGCCTGACCTTCGCGACACCTTGAGACTCGTGACGATAAGCCTAGTGAAAAGTGTAGAGTGTTGGAACGTTGACAAGAGGGAGTGATCGAGTGAAAACGTTGTTGGATCGCGACGATCCAAGCACCGTTACGCGTGTGATACCGCGAGAATACGTAGCGGGAGTGACGACGAGCCGTGGTTGGAGAACGAGATTCCAACCACCCCCTAAAGCGTGCGATAACGTAAGCGCTTGCGAAGTGAACTCAAGAGAGACGTGGTTGGGCTAGAAGGTCCCAACCACCCCCTGGGTGTGTGTGATACCGCCAAGAGGCCCAGCAACGAACCTCGGTGCGTGGCGATCTTTGTGATCGGCCCACGACGAGCAACAGCGGAGGAAGTTCGGCCGGTGGCGATCCCCGGCGATCTTCCACGGCGAACGGCCGACGCAGCGGGGGCGAAGTTGGCCACGGTAAGGTAGGATAAACTAACAAGTACCGGCGAGCGTGAGTGTGCGAATGTGTAAAACCCAAATGCATTCTGTTATTTCGCCCCCGATGCCCCGTTCCTTCACCAAACGAGCTCGCGACCTAATGAGGCCGGTAATCGCGCGAACAACATGTAAGACATATAATTCTATATTAGAAATATATATTTTTTATTCGATTAGAAAACCTAATACATTTAATACTATAATATGTGAATTATTATTCTTAAAAGATTGTACACATTTATGAAACAACTTTTCGTATCGTTATGATTATATTATTCTAATCTGTCAATATTAATCTTAAATGACATTTATGACATATTAAGCATAATAAAAATTATAACTAGACAATAGGATTTTTTTATAATAGTAATATTTAATGTAAATTTCGGTGTAAGTTAATGAATTCCTGATAAAAGTGAACGGAATAATGTATGTTAACCTTATTTAGATTTAATACTCCCATCGCAGGTGGAGATGTTCCAAAATTAACTCCAATAAGTTCATTAGAAATGACAAGCGGTCCACCGCTGTCACCCTGTAAAACAAAATTTTTTAAATTTTGAGTCTTTGAACTCAGTATCATCAGAACAACAATTTACTTTCTAAATGTTATCGAGCCATAGGTAAAAGGGTTCAGATTATTGGTCTTTAATATTACAAACTATTGCACAAAGATGAAATTTAAGCACTCAACGTAAAGCCAAGTTAAATAATCTTAAAAAGTATACAAATACTACGGATGAAATTGAAAATCGTACACGCGCTGCCACTCGCATCTGTTAAAAAGTTTAAAAGCTACGCGAAGGAGTTAAGGAGGATTTCGCAAACCGGCCATAACCCAAAAAAAGTCCGTCCCTTGCAGCGACTCTCGTCCACCTCGACTCCGGGGCTTCCCACCTGGTGCGCTTACGACAGTCGCAACCCCTTCAAAATTCACCCCCTAGTTTTTTTTTCACTTTTCTGCTAATAGTTGCGTAAGTGGCTCCATTCCTTCAGGTTTTACTAAAATCAAGAACTAATTTCCTTTTGTTGTTCAGTCATTATTTTTGGTTGCAAAACCAAACGACAAAACATGTTCGAACAACGATAAATAATAAAGTGCTTAATGCTGTTAATTGCATCATTTTTTTAGTAATATCAGAAAGTGAAAAATATGGATGCAAAAGTATTTCTTTACATATTAATATTTTTTAGTTATTATAAGACAATATTGTATACCGGATTAAGTAACACAAAAGGTTCTGCAATAGTGCATATATGCATTGGTCCCAGCGGCATCCGTCTTCGAGCTATTGAAGAAATACGAAACAGGCATTCATGACCTGACATAATACGTACAGGTCCTACTTGTAATATATCTGGATATGTATTATTAAAAAATTTGCCCCACCCTAATGTAATTGCTAGTAAGTTACGTAATTGTCTTGTTGGTTCACTTGAGGTTGCAGCGGGTTGGATAGAATTTCCTACGCGATCTAGCAACTAAAAATATTTCATCTTATAAATATCAATTCGCTTACTTATAGTAATTGCAATGAAAGTTTATAAATAGCAACGTTTTTTACTTATTTTTGTTTGTAATATAAAGGAAAAAAAATTTTCAATTAATTTTGTTTTTCACATTTTAAATAGATAAAAGGAAGAAATAATAGAAGAATATTATTCAAAAGATAATCACATGTATAAAAGCAATATCATTCATAGGATATTGATTCACACGATTGTTATACGAAGCCCATTGATCAAAAGATATCCACCACTCAGGAAAATATCTTGTTCCCAGGTGCCTGTTTACTGATCCAACGATAACTTGCAGATTACTGATACGAGTACCTTCTATACAGTGTTCAGAAGTCAAAATCTCATTTCGAGAAATTAAAGTACCAGCACATATATAACTATTAGAACCATTAGAATAATATTTAACGATTCCTACAACATATGGGAATTCATTTTCTTCCGCTGAACGAACATTAAATCCAAACATAGCGTCTACTTTATTGAAGATGCATAAATTATCTAATGTATAACTAATTTTAGATTATTTTGTATTAATTACATAAAGAGAAAAAGTTTTACTTACAAATTATTGTAAAACACGCAAACGTGAGACAAATCTGAAGCCTCATATTTATATTACCAAAACTTAGAATAGCAGATTTCTGCAATATATTTTATTTTTTTCATTAAAATAAAAGGGTATAACATAATCTTAAGGTATTCAAATATATTTTCAACATCAGTCAAATTTAAGACTATAATGGAAACTTATCTGTATGTTTTGCTTTAAAATTTTTGTTTTCCAAGAATTAATTTACACGCTAAAGCTATAGAAATTGGTTTTTTTAATTACATTTACAGTTATACGTTTTTATAAATGTTGTGTATTCTTTATAGATAAAAAAATGTTTTTTTTTTATAAATTTGATAAGATTAAATAAAAATATCAACATAAATATATTCACTTTAAAAGTTTGAGTACTTAATGTACTGTGAATTTTCTCTAAAAACAATGGCAAGAAAGAATTTCGATTGCTGAATCAGTTTTAGCATGCAATTACATGTGCAATCAAAGCATAAAAAAATTTCTTATAATTAGTAGAATAGATAAGAAATACAAAACTAGTCATAGTACAATCAGTCATTGATATACAAGAAATGAAATTGAAATTAAATATATATATATATATATATATATATATTGAGAGTTGCAGTAATACTAATTATGATTTAAAATCATGTAAGATATTTAAAAGACGAAGAAAAATATACTAGACCCTTAATAATCGTTATGTTTTCGTTATTCTCTTATTATTCTATAGATGAATCTGGTACTTTACTCAATACTTTATTAAAATAACTACTTCAATATCTGTCTGAACATTGTGTATATAATACGATAGTAATAGTAATAATATGATAATAATGTGACCATGAAAACGTATGACTATAATAAAAATTATTGTAAGTAAATATAGGCGTTTTATGAACTGCAATTTTCGTCCTACCTTAAATAAAAAATGTTAACGTCCAAAACGTGTAATGAGTATATATTTTTATTTTTTTAACAACAATTGTATCGAAATACAGTGGCATATCACATGTTATAAATAAAATTTTTAAATTAAATCAATTTGTACAAACAAATTTCATTTCACAATAATAATCTAAAGCCTTCCGTCCTTTTAGTGTTAATAAAATCTCTCGCTTCGTTTTCAAAATAAAGTACTTTTAATACTTTCTACTTTATTTTTAATATTCAGTTTTACTGTACGAAATAGGTTTAAATAAAAATCAGATATTTATTATGCTAAATATAGTGATGCCTTTTAGTTGATGATTAACTTATAAAGATAGCAAAACTGTCATTTATTTTTCTTAATTCCATAAATATTTATACTGGAACACATACACACATATAATTTTGGAATAAATGTACTGTAATAATTATATTGATAAACATGTAACGCGGGGGTCTGCCCGAGCGTGCAAGAGGAGGGGGTGATGTTGGGATGGAGCTCGCCGGCTCCAAGGTTCGACGGGGTGTGGGAAAGAGGCACGCAGGAGGGCGGAGGAGAGGTGTGAGACACACGACGAAGAAAAATAATTAACAAAAAAAATTTAGTTCTTGCAATGGTCTTCCGTGGCCGCGTCTCTTTTTTTTTAATCTTCTTTTTAATCTACAATATCAGAAAAGAATACAATCGTTAATAATTATATGAATAGTACAATTGAAAAAAAAAAAAAATTATACAAAAAAAAAAATTAGTTTTAATTATTGAATTGGAGCCAACGGAGCGAGGGTATTTACTTGTTCGTGCGGCTGCCCGCTCGCCTCGTAGACTCACACTGCGCGGGTTAAGGGGGGAACGATGGAGAGACCGCCCTCGGCCTTAGTTGCCAACTGAGCTATCCGTCAGCTGTGCTCAAGGCATAATAATTTTGAAACGGGATTAGTACGCTATTTGCGCATAAAAACCAAATTTCGAAGGAAATCGACAGATCACAACAAACGAAAGGAAAAGAAAGAGAAAAAAATAATAATCTACGGTGCGCATACACTTTGGCCATTGCTTGGCCGTGGCAGCAGGGGCGAGGTACTCACTCGCCCCTCGCAAAAGCCGCGGGGGTAAGCTTCGCACGAGATGTTCCTCGCTTCTCGCTTCTATCCTCCGCGGTTCCACTGTAACGCTCAGGGTTCGGGGGCGGAGGTTGTCGACGCCGTCCACTATTTTTACGATCTGCTTGCTCTGCGCGCTCATTTGCGAGTCCTGATCATCTCGCGAGCTTCTCCTCGCGAGGCCGCCAAGTTTCCGGTACTTCTTGGGCGTCCTACCTTTCTCATTCGAGGCGCCTTTGTATTACGGCGAAAAACAATAAAATAAACATTCACGCATATTTGCAATGTACGATTATGTATTTTAATAGGCTTAAAAAATATTCAGTTTAAAAAGTTATTAAAAACTTTTTCAATTTTTGTAACTTTGCTTTCATAATCTTTTCGTACCACTTTGCACTTACTGTTTTAAATAGGTAGAGAAGTACAATTGTTGAGCCTCTAGCTGCGCCATAGCAATATGCTAAAAATAATTTGTTTACTTAAGTTAGAAATTAAATAAAGCATATTTTTGTCGAGATTATAGTGAAATTTTGGGGAGGGAAAGGGGCGAGTTCAAGGGGAACTACAGTTTTCATTATTTTTTTTATTATTAATTCGCGAGTAGGCCCTATGATGACCGTTTAAGGCCCCCAGACGCATGGGTATTCTCCTTGGCGTCCCTCGCATGTCACACGATTTACCACTCCTCGTTCAGCCCGGGAGGCTGATCAGGGGGTGGCTGGCACGATAGACAAGAATTTTTACGTGCTGACTATATCTGAATCACATGTCGAGGACCTCAGAATGTACCTGAGTGTTATTAGCAAGGACCCGAAGGAGGATGGGGGATCATAAACGAGAGGACGGGGGAGTCGGCGCTTAGCTAAAATGGCCCCGTCGACACCCACAATTTCTCAGATCAATTTGTATCATAGCAAAGGCGCCTCTGCAATTCTACAGAGGGACTTGGTTAAGTTGCACACGGAGTGGAGCTCATCCAAGAATCTTCAGTGGACAAAGGCGATATTCGGGGACTTGGTGGATTTATTTGTTTTAGGGACACCAGGAGCACAAGACCCAGGCCCTGTATAGCGCTCAAAATGGTCAATGCTTAGCTACTGCTGGACCTATTTTTCTGGGGATCTGGTGGCGGTGATGACCAAAATGGAACGAAATTGAGAGACTAATCTTTGGCTTCGATCTACCTTCCCTTTGACAGCAAGGACAGTACCTTACTGGAGGTCCGATGTCTGGTGAAATCCTGCCAAAGTAGGAATATTCCGCTTATACTAGGGTTCAATATTAACTCACACCATAGAGTGTCGAGAAGCACCGACACTAATACGAGATGAGTCCAGTTACTGGAATACCTCGTTGGTACTGACCTCGACATTATGAACGTGGGAAACACACCCAGGTTCAAAAATGCGGTCAGAGTGGAGGTGATAGACCTGACGATATCATCTTCAAGTATTGCGTGCATGGTCCGGGAGTGGCAAGTCAGCGATGAACCATCGCTGTCTGATAATTCTCCGATAACCTTTTCGGTTGGGACGCCGAGGAAGGACCCACCAATTGTGATGATGAATCCTCGGCGAACTGACCCGGGAAGGTTATGCGCGTAACGTGGGGAGTTATTTACACGACTTTCCGAAGAGGATCAGAAATATCTGGCCCCTCGAAAGGGCAGTTGAGGAGTTTACCGACTGCATCATCCAAGCCTAAGAGGGGAACTGCCGTCCCATACGGACACAAAGAAAGGGTGAGGTACGTTGGTGGAGCGAAAGACTGGACGGGTTGATTTGGGACACCTTGGCCCTGCTCAAGAGTGCCAGAAAACATGGCACAGAGTCTCAGCTGAACCACTACAGGATAGCTAGGTAGCTGTAACGTAAGAATATTAGGGTGGCCTAATAGGGAAGAAGTTCTGTGAGGGCACCCAGAAATGTAGGGAGGCAGCCAAGATGAACAGGATTCTTGCAAAGAATCCTGACACCATCCTTGGTAATCTCAAACTGCAGAAAGGCAGGTATGCAAATATAAATGAAGAATGCTTGACCCACCTTGTCCGGACACACTTCCTTAGCTTCAAGGGAGGAGCGGACATGTCCGATGAGGAAGGAAAGATCGATGAGGGCCAAAGGCGGATCTAAATCAACAAAATGGCTGGCTAAAATCGTCAGAGAGGATTAAATGGGCGATTGGATCGTTCGAGCCGTTCAAGTCACTGGGAACGGATGGCATACTTCCGATACTCTTGCAGAGAGTGAAGGGGTCTATCCTAGGACTTCTGATAAGGATGGCTCGGGCCAGCATTACACTCGAATATTTCCTTAAGGCCTGGCAGGGCATAAGAGTAGTATTTATCCCTTAACCTGGGAAATGCGGTTACACATCACCGAGCGATTTTCATCCAATCAGTCTGACGTCGATTATCCTAAACACGGTTGAAAGACTGATTGAAATCCAATAGACGCAGTAGGGTACTTATCAAGAAGCATCTCCACGCGGATCAACACGCCTATATTGCCGGCAGATCGACGAAGACTCACCTTCGCAGGGCAGTCACGACCATGGAAGGGCAACTAAAGGCATAAAGGCTATGTTGTGGGGGCGATTCTAGACATAGAAAAAGCCTGGTGGCGTTCTTTTCCCGCTCATCTGATGCCTGGTGGTAGATGAACTGCTCACCCAGTAGGACAAAGCGCGCTGCAGGGCTATTGAGTATACGGATGATAGCCTTGTACTAGCCAGAGGTTCGTTCCTTGGCCCCCTTATGGGAATAATTTAAAAACCCCTCAGCCATGTAGATGGATGGTATTAGAACATAGGGCTCTCGGTCAAACCAGCCAAGACTGATGTTCTAGTATTCACCAGAAGATACAAGTGGGATGGAAGCCTTTCGGCTGATTTTTTGGGGGGTGCGAATTGCAACTCAGGGATCAGCTAAGGTACCTAGTAGTCATTCAGGACAGTAAACTGAACTACAAATGGCACCTAGATTACATCGTCAGGACGGTCTCGGCCATCTTATGGTAGCTAAAAAGTGTCATAGGGAGAAACTGGGATCTTAGCCCGGCCACAACAAAGTGGATGTATGAAGCGGTTTTGAAACCCAGAACCCTAGTGTAATAACCCTGGAGAGGCTTCGGAGCCTGATAGTTAGGGGTATCTCCGGCGCCATTAGATCGACTCCGACAGTGGCGCTGGGGATGAATTGCCAATGAGCTTTTCAAGGTAACGCTGGGGGGGCACAGCAGACCCTGATTAGAGTTTCCAGATCCTTTGTGGCGGAAAAGTTTGGAGGGTGTCTTGGGCTCCCCTTGGGACTAGAGAGATGAGGCCCACCGATGATGTACTCGGATATCAGTCACATGGCTTTCCTCTTCGATAAGTAGTACCGGGTTAGCATCCCTCCTCATGAGGAATGGGATGTTAAGACTGGCCAAGGGCCTTCCTCTGGACTAGTCTGATTTATAAATGGGTCCAGAGGCAGAAGTGGTGCGCGGCGGTGAATTGCAAAAAAAGCGGGACACACTTTATGATACCTCTTGGAGCATACGCAACCGTTTTCTAGGCTGAGCTGGTGGCAATAAGGATGGCGGTGTACGCTACTAGTGGAGAGTCACACTTTCTGGATTAGCTCATCTGCTCGGATAGCAAGTGCGCCTTTATGCGCTGGATAAATGCGCAACTAGATTGAGACTGGGCTAGGACTGGTATCAGGCCCCGAATAGGCTCGGGACTATTTGTTTACATCAGTAAAAATTTTTTATATTTGGGAGAGAAAGACTAATTAAAAAACAGAAATACATGGCTAAAATTTATTGTATCGTGATGATGAAAAGACACTAGTAAAAATCCGTAAATAAATTGTTTAACTTAACAAGAATATTAATATTAATAAAACGTTTTTTAAACCCATTTTTTGATAAATTGCATAATTACTATGAAGCGTATTATTTTAATCGACTAGTTTTAATTAAAACTTCAAAGTAACAAAAAAAAATGATTTGAAAAAACGAGGCTGGATATTGTGGGGCCCTCTGCGATGAACCTCGCAGCACTAGAAGGTCCGAGGGCTCGTCGAGTGATGAAGCTACCGCAATCCATTTTCGAACGGATGAAGACAGATTGGGAGCATCCTTCGACGCTGACTGATTTAGCCCCTTGACCATTGTATTGGCGAAAGAGGACTGTCGGAATGTACAACGATCCCCGAAATGCTGTTTCGTTTCCAGATTAAGACGAAAAAGCTTTTAGGACTCTCTTGGGTAAGTCAATAGATACACTACGAAACATAACATTACATTTACAGAGTAGACCCATTATCCAAGTGCCGAGAAACCAAAGAGAAAGGTCGATAAAAAATCTCACCGCTCTAGACTCTGCCTGGGGGACCAGAGAGGGAAAGTACAGGATATTGTAATGTTCTAGTGTTATCCATTCTCGAATCCCACGCCAAGGCTTCTATAAGATAAAGTGATCGGTGGTGTTTCTTGCTTCATTAGTTTTATTTAAGATAATATCGTAATTTTAAAAGGTGGCTATGGGGATTGTTCGGGCCAATATGGCTTGAGATAAGGGTAAATGGCGTGCGGGGGTGGCGCATGGAAAAGCGCCGCTGCAAAACGAAGTAGTGGGAGTAAAAACCGAGGAAATACGGAAGGAGGAAGGACCGAGAGGATGCGTGGGAGGGCAGTTTTAGCACAACGGACCCGCGAAAGACGAACGTTTTTTGATCTCTGACGCCGCGAAGTGAAGTGCAGCTGGAAGGAGTGTGATAGTGTGGATCTAGTGAAAGGTGATCGGGTTCAAGAGAAAGGAAGAGCAAGCAGAACGAGATCATCTGAGAAGAGTGGCTGGGATCTGGGGATCCAATCACACCTGGGCGCTTGTGATATCGCCAAGAAACCCAGCAACGCAAACTCGATGCGTGGCGGTCTATAGGATCGTCCCACGACGAGCAATGGCGTGAGAAGGTTGGCGCAGTCCCCGTCCATGGCGAACGGCGAACGCAGATCGCGAGCAACTGCAAGGTAGGGTTGCGATTGGTGGATGCGCTGAATGCATGGATGATGACGCGAATGTATGTGTGTAGCCGAATAGACGTGTAAAGCGAGACATTTTCCCCTAAATCGAGGGGTTTTTTTATGCCTAACTGTAACCGCGAGTGAGCAATAAACGTGTCATGTAAGTCCAAATTGTTCGTCTTTTTTATTTCACCCCCGAATGCTGATCCTTCGCCTTACTCGCGCCTGATCTGACTTCCGAGGCCAGATCGCGTGAACAGGGATAAAGGGTGAAATAAAGTAGAATCCGATAAAGTTTGTAACGTATGTGCATGGGCGAGGGCTGTCTGATGAGCCCGATACACAGAAAAAAAGGGAAGATGTTAAAATTGCCAAGGAGTGGCTCGTCGGTCCCAGGGTTCGGGGACGGTTGGGTAGATGCGGGCTATAATTAACGACTGGATATCTGTTTTCTCCTTTATTTATCTTTCATTCGGGCTGCTGGCGTCTTCACGGGCTCGACATCTACATGGTACAAAAAAGCGCATCCTTATATTACTCAAATTATTACGATAATATTCGCGATTACAGGACAAGTTTGATTCCGTCTCGTCGCTCGTGTTTACATTAGCTCGTACCATCTAGCGTAGAGCCTAGCCGCTCGCCTCGCAGCTTCACTCGCGATCGTCGGTGCTAATTGATACGTAATAAGGACCGGGGGGGGGGGGAATGGACGACGCCTCTCCTTGGCCTCCACCCGGTCGGCAGCTTACGGGCGCTTCCTCTCCCTTGTCGCTGGCTCCTGCTGTTGCTCCTGTCTCGTGTTGCGGGAATTCACTCCTTGCACCTCACTCCTCTTCTTTTCACCTGTTCCGCAGCTCGTCTTTTTCCGTTCTCCCTGGGGCCTCGCGGCCTTCTTCATCTCGTCCGGCTATTCCCGCCGCCATCGGTGGTTCTCCGCACCTCCACTCTCTCTTTCGTTGGGTGGGATCGCTTTGAAAACGCGAGGGCCCTTCTCCCGAGAAGCCGTTAACAGCCGAGGGTCCCCGGGGTTGGCCGGATATGAAGGTCCGGCCGTTACGAAGAAAAAAAGAGAAAAAACCGCTGGCGCCAGTTTCGCGCTCTGCGGAGGCATTTTCGCGCTTCTCGGCGCGTTAGACTCACCCTCGTTCCCTCGGTCTACACTCCCACCCGTGGTCGTTTCCCCGAGCGATCCGATGTTATTGTTTCGACAAATGAGGCAATCCCCTAGCCTCAAGTGTCGTTCTGAACCACCCGGGGGCCGGTACCGCGTGATTAGTACTATTCGTCGCATATTTAATAATTTAGTTATCAATTTAAAGAAATAGCTTAAACGGTAAAACAATGTTCATACGTTTTAACGGCTGCAGTACGCAATCATATTAATAATCTTATAAATCATCGGTTTTGATCCTGTGAAAAAGCCCCTTTTTTTTAAAAAAAGTTTTCTTCTCTAGATTCATCAACTTATAACAGTTTGTTAGTCGGGTTAACGACTTATAAAATTGCGTTCGTCGTAATATAAGTAAATCAAATATTCTAGAAGTAATAATGACATTTAACTGTATCGGATTCTACTTTATTTCACCCTTTATCTCCTTAGCCATCTTTTAAAACAACGATATTAGCTAAGATATAGCTACGCGAGCAAGAAACACTTTACATTACTTTAATGTTGACATAAGTATATGTTTTTTTTACTATATTTATATATAATTGTATTGTATTTATCCTTTTTTACGAAAAATCGAGTAGTTCTTTATTCTTTTTTTTAAATCTAATTTTTTTTAATCGAAAATTTATTGAAATATAATTGCTGTGCAAGACTCAAAATGGTTCCAAAAAAAGAAATACTTTTTTATGTAATAACTTGTTCGTATGAAGCATTAACTAATTAATTTCGTCAAATGTAATTATTTAAATTTGACTTCTGGAACTGTGAATATCAATTTTTAGGCAGTGAAATTTCGTTAACGGGCGCCATTGCAAAATAGGAGAGGAAAAGGTCATCCTCTGCGTCGGAGAATTCTCTATACCATCGAGGTCTCAATCCTTGTTTTTCCGAGACGAACTCGTTTTGCTAAGTTCAATCGCCCTGGTAAAGTCGTCCGGCTATCCAGGAATACTATCTCTGACTATTCGGTGATTTTCAACTAAGCCTGGCCACGTTTTCTATTTGCAATCTAAATGGGTTATTTTTCCGCCTACTCAAGGATATTTAATAAGCCCTGAAGGTTGATGAGGTTCCATTGTCTATCTTTCCGAGGCTTATACTTCCTTTCGGTTAAGTCGTTCGCTAATGGATCTATCTATTTTCCGTGACCGAGTCGTTAGGTCGCTGTTGAGGTCGTTCGACTAGCCAGGGCTTCGTCTAGTTTCTTGGTTTCGAGTCGTTTAGCAGATCTACCTTTACCATAGCGAAGTTATTTGGTTAGCTCCAAAACCTTGGAGAAGTCTTTGGACTACCCAAGTGCTAGGTAAAAAGTATGTTTTGCCTAAAATAGATGGTTAACACTCGGTTTGAATGCGCTCGTTCATATTTTAACCGTCGACCGTGTTTTTATTTGCGTAACAATTGATGAGCAAAGCTTGGATATGTTCGGAAAATATCCTCTTTCCGAACATACGGATCATAACAAGGGATTAGTTTATTCAAAGGAAAAGTTGTCGCGTTCGGAAAAATATGACCACGACGTTTGAGTCTAGGAAATACATTTTCACGATGAACCGTTTCATTATTATATTAAATGCACGCACTGTTTCGACCGATTGCAGTTAAGTTATATGATCGCGCCTATGCAAGGAAAATGATAATAACATTCGGAAGAACAGACCCTTTTTATTGCATACGGTTCGCGTGGGACCGACCGCGCGAAGGATGAGTTATGCCCGTTCGAGGAAAAGGCCCTTTTTCTCGACGAAAGGGTCGGATCGAATTGACCGTGTTGGGTCGACCGACCCGAGAGGACTTTCGGTCTCGCGCCCAATTTAAGCGAATAAGCGATAATTATGTTCGGGAAAGGTATCCTTTTTCCGAACTAATTATTGACTCAAATTTAACTACGTTTAATTTTCGGGATTTTCGTCGACTTCGGAAACAATGAAGTCATTTTTGAAAGATAGACTACAAAGGGATTTTTGTTCGTCCTGTAAATAAGACTCCGCCTTCCAGGATAGCGAGGAATAACAAAATGTTACGACTTAGAGTTTTCTTATTATCTAACCCCTCTCTCGGGAGTTTTCGCCTATACGTGGGCCTCCCACCCTGTAAAAATAAAAATACGTTTAAGAACTGCGAGCCATTTAAAAAGCGGATTTCTGTAAGACTCGGGCAGTTCCATCGAAATAGTAAAAAAAAAACACTTTAAAACGCATCACCTCCAGTCCACTTATTTTCTCCTTAAAACCTTGGATCTCCTTAAGTAAGGTAACGAGATCATTACGGAGCAGATATACAGTTTTGTATATTACTGCTTCGTATCTCACCGCGAGTAAGAGGAATTCTCTTAAAAGTGCAGTTGAGCACCCTCGCGACGTCAAACACCAAGGATTCTGTCCCTTTCTCCATGGCCTCACTCTGTGTAAGAATTACAACGGACCTTGGAAACCTTTACGGCTTATCCAGTGTAGGAATCGCGACTCGAATACGGTTAAAGGGTGAAATATTAAAACTACATTTCCGTGGAATCAAGTAAATTCGCGAGTCCGCGATCTAAAGGATTAAAGTCCACTATACGCCGGGGATAGAGTTAACGTGCTGGCAGGGATTACAATCCGCAATATGTTCAGGAAGGTAATTCCTCCACAATTCGTGAGAAGTAGAGCTCGCGATAAATAGTGAATACCAGCTGCGTTGCGCAGCGAGGGATTGTTTTGCAGGACCCTTAGTAAACTTTAAAAAATACGAGAATTACTAACGATTTTGATAGAAAAGTGTGACTTAACGAATTGGGTACTTGTTAAAATTTCAAGTGAATACGACCATGCGAAATTATTGTTAAAAGAATAGGAAGGTAATTAACCGTACCACTTTAACCTAAATACTCAATATTTATTTATTCGCGAAGCTCTACCCGCTACCAAGCTGGTCAAACTCAAAGCCATATGGGATGGTCAGACTTCGTGAATTATATTAAAATGAGCATTTGTAGAACCGTACCGTAAAATTACAAAGTGTAATAATTAGTTTTTTTTATAAAAATTTAACTTCCGTAGAATTGCAAGGCCGGGAGTAACGTAGAGGCTCTTTCACAGAGTCCTGCGATCGTTCAAAACCTCGATTCGAGCATAGCTCAGATGCTGATAGAGTTGGACCGGACCTTGGGACAAGGCAACTGTCGGGCAGACTCCCTTGGCGCTCAGCTGGAAGCGCGGCACTATGCGGTTCGCGCTTTTCTGCTCGTAAGATTAGCCGTTGATCCCTTGAGCCCCTCCGCCCTGAATTATCGCTTATGCATAATTATTATATTTAATTTGAATAAAAAATACGCGAATTATCCACGACGTAACCCTTAACTCTTATAATCTAAATAGACTGTCTATTTTTTATATAAAGAGCCAATGGGGAAGGACGGATACCGAGGAACGAGCGAGGATCATCATAAACTATTCAAATATATAAAAAAAAGTAACCTTTAAAAGTGTCAATTTACTTAGTTTTACGTGCATTTTACATGGAAAGTAATTATAGGAATACATAAAAAAGCATATTCATTTTTATAAAATATATATGTTCTTGTAATGAACAGTCATATTATCTTGTGTGTGAATCGCTATGGAAATATTAAAATTAATATCAACTTCACAAGTATTACATCGAAGTTCCCTAGCGTAAACTTAACAATCAGCATTATATTTAGCATTATAAAAAACTGCTTCTTAGTTACACCTCTTTTTTTTATAGTAGAACTGAATACTATGCATTCAAAAATATTGTAAAAAGTATTAAAAGTACTTTATTTTGAAAACGAAGCGAGAGATTTTATTAACACTAAAAGGACGGAAGGCTTTAGATTATTATTGTGAAATGAAATTTGTTTGTACAAATTGATTTAATTTAAAAATTTTATTTATAACATGTGATATGCCACTGTATTTCGATACAATTGTTGTTAAAAAAATAAAAATATATACTCATTACACGTTTTGGACGTTAACATTTTTTATTTAAGGTAGGACGAAAATTGCAGTTCATAAAACGCCTATATTTACTTACAATAATTTTTATTATAGTCATACGTTTTCATGGTCACATTATTATCATATTATTACTATTACTATCGTATTATATACACAATGTTCAGACAGATATTGAAGTAGTTATTTTAATAAAGTATTGAGTTATTGAGAATGGTAAAATAAAACTACCAGATTCATCTACAGAATAATAAGAGAATAACGAAAACAACGATTATTAAGGGTCTAGTATATTTTTCTTCGTCTTTTAAATATCTTATATGATTTTAAATCATAATTAGTATTACTGCAACTCTCAATATATATATATATATATATATATATATATTTAATTTCAATTTAATTTCTTGTATATCAATGACTGATTGTACTATGACTAGTTTTGTATTTCTTATCTATTCTATTGATTATAAAATACTTCTTTATTTGCGCTTAGATTGAATATATATCTGGGTACTTAAACACATTGAGCAATCGATGTTCTTTCTTTCTATGCATTTTTTTAGAAAATTCATAGTACATTTAGTACAGTAATTTTTAAAGTGAATATATTTATGTTAATATTAACATTTGATGATATACAATTTTCAAACAATTGTTAAGAAACTTTTATTATTAACTATCAAATGAAAAACATTTTTTTATTTTTAAAATAAATCTAACATTTATAAAAAAAAGCTTAACGGTAAATATAATTAATGAAATCTAATTCCAATAGTTTTGTCATTGATATTAATTCAAGGATAAAAAATTTTGCGTTTAAAGCAAAAACATACATATAAGTTTCCATTGTAGGCTTTAATTTGAAGTTAAAAATTATTCAAATATTTTACAATTAATTAAATAATAAGCATTTCTTATCTATTCTACTAAATACAATATAGCTCATTATTTATGCTTAATTTGAATATATATCTGTTTATTAAAACATATTTAAAAATTATATTCTTCTTTTAGTAACTTACTTTTTCTTTTTGTACAGTGAATTGGGTTACATTTTCCGTAGTTTAATTAATTATGTACGATTTATTACAAAATATTTGTTATTTTAAGTTTGGTAATATAAATATGAGGCTTCAGATTTGTCTCACGTTTGCCTGTTTGACAATAATTTGTAAGTAAACCTTTTTTTCTTTACGTACAAAATAGCAATATTCTAAAAATAATTGTACAGTAGATAATTCATGTATCCTCGATAACGTGGACGCTTTAATGGGAACACATGTCAGAAAAGTGACAGAGAATGAATACCCATTTGTTGTAGGAATCGTTAAATATTATTCTAATGGTTCCAGTAGTTATACATGTACTGGTACTCTAATTTCTCGGAATGATGTTTTGACTTCTGCACACTGTTTACGAGGTAAACGTCTCACTATGCTGGAAGTTATCGTCGGATCAGTAAACAGGAATGAAGGAACAAGATATTTGCCTGAGTGGTGGATATCTTTTGATAATTGGGCTACGTATAACAATCGTGTGATTCAATATGAAATTAACGATATTGCTTTCCTAAATGTAATTCTTCAAAAATATTATTTTTTCCTTTTAACGTTTAGTTAAATCATAAAAATTACCATAATACAAAAATATTTCTTTTTTAATAGTACTCACGTGCTACTTAAGAAATGTTTTTATGCACAATATTTCATTGAAATTTTTTCGAGAAAGTTGATTGAAAATTATAAAAAGAAATTTTTTTTAGTTGCTAGAGCGTGTGCCAAATTCTATCGAACCCGCATTAACTTCATGTACACCAACTGAACGATTATGTGGATTAGAACTCGATGCAGTAGGTTGGGGCCGTACAAGTAACAATTTATTTCCCATAATCTTACGAGCTGGACACGTACGTATTATATCATACGAGGAATGCCAGGCTCGTGTTTCAGCACTCGTTCAACAATCGGTTCGAGTCGAACCAATGAATATCTGCACTGTTGCAGATCCCTATATAATGCTGGGTGCGGTAGGACATATTTCTTATAAAAACATTAAAAAAATATGCAATTAAATATTCTTGCATTATGATATAACTAAAAAAAATGAGTCACATAGCAACATAAAATATTACGCATGAAACAAACTAACACTTTATTATTTATCGTTGTTCGAACATGTTTTGTCGTTTGGTTTTGCAACCAAAAATAATGACTGAACAACAAAAGGAAATTAGTTCTTGATTTTAGTAAAACCTGAAGGAATGGAGCCACTTACGCAACTATTAGCAGAAAAGTGAAAAAAAAACTAGGGGGTGAATTTTGAAGGGGTTGCGACTGTCGTAAGCGCACCAGGTGGGAAGCCCCGGAGTCGAGGTGGACGAGAGTCGCTGCAAGGGACGGACTTTTTTTGGGTTATGGCCGGTTTGCGAAATCCTCCTTAACTCCTTCGCGTAGCTTTTAAACTTTTTAACAGATGCGAGTGGCAGCGCGTGTACGATTTTCAATTTCATCCGTAGTATTTGTATACTTTTTAAGATTATTTAACTTGGCTTTACGTTGAGTGCTTAAATTTCATCTTTGTGCAATAGTTTGTAATATTAAAGACCAATAATCTGAACCCTTTTACCTATGGCTCGATAACATTTAGAAAGTAAATTGTTGTTCTGATGATACTGAGTTCAAAGACTCAAAATTTAAAAAATTTTGTTTTACAGGGTGACAGCGGCGGACCGCTTATTTTATCGAATATAATTCTTGGCGTTAATTTTGGAACAGCTCCACCTTCGTTAGGACAGTTTCATCCAAATAAGGTTAACGTTCACATTGCTGTTGCCTTTTATCAAGAATTCATTAGGGATCTACGAGATTTATATTAAATATATCTTTAAAAAATTCTGATTATGTATAAAAAATGAAAATTGTATCGCGCTTTTATGTTTAGAAAAAACTCTTGTACAGAAGCAGAATTTTATTTTTTAATGTCTGAAATGTATATTGGTTACTTGCGATCAACATTGATAGATCATAATTGGATATACATAAGATTTGAATAATAGTTTGATATATGAATGTAAACTATAGAAATAATAAATATACATATTAAAGTTTTGATTCATAAATGTATGTAATCGAATTTCAAAGTACTTGAAATATTTATTTGTAAAGTAGAATTAAATGCCCACATATGAATTTAATAATTTAATAATTAATTTTGTGTAATAAATATATTTTTTAAAGAAAAAATATATATTTTTGATCATTTATTTTAAACTGATAATTTTTATTGAAATTAGTATATAGGTGTACAAATTTTAAATAATTTTTTTTAATTATCCACATATAACATACATGTTAAAATAATTCATCAATAAGTCATGTAACAGTTTACAGTTGATAAGTTTTTTAACGCGATTTTTGTGTAATCAAGATATTAAAAATTATTCTTGTAAGATTGATGATGAATAATCGGTACGTTTGTTTTCTGTTTTGACATGTCATTAAATGGGTGCTTATATATTTTAAAAAATTCTTTTTAATCTTTGTTAGACTATGCCTTGGTCAGTAATCTTCACCTTTTAATTTGAGGTATACTGTGAGTATACGAAAATACTATTTAAAGCTACCGTTTTAATGAAAATAAAAAAAAAAGGAATATAAAAATTTAAATAATTTTCTTGATGAAATTAAAATAATATGAATTTTAAGAAAGAAATATGGGAATGAGTTTAGGTATATCGCAATTTTTTATTATATACAATATCGATTATCAGATTTGTGACGGCCTTACATATATATATTAGATATATGTGTACCGTTAGAGGGGGGGGGGAAGGTGCTGGGATTAGCTCGCCGGTTCCAGGGTTCAGCGAGGGGGAAAGAAGGGGGAATAACAAGGTAGGGTTCGGGATGGTACGGGAAGGTAGACAAAAGAAATCGACAATTAATTTCCCCTTATCGTTTTTATTAACCGGGTGCCACGGATCTGTCCGCTTGACATCTACAAGACATAAAGAACGCAACGATGAGTTATACAGTCTCGCGCACGCTTCGGAATTTTATACAACAAGAGCCGAGGGGGGGGGGAGGGAGTCCGCTTTTCGGAGTGTTCGAACTCCGCGCTAACGCTAACTAAATTTATTAATAATCGCGCTTATTCTTTTCGCTACATACGTTCTACTAATTCCTCCCCGAATCACAACTTTGGCCTTCGACAGGCCGCGACGGCGGGGGTGGTGCTCGCTGTTCCCGTGGCGGATCGGCTCCTCTGCCGCCTACGACTCCCTTGCGCTCGACTGGCTAGGACCGGAATCTGGCTCCTCCTTCCTGCTCCTGATGGAGGTCCTCGGCTCGGAATCTTGCTCTCTCCTTGCGTCGGTTCCGTTGGTCGTATCGCGTCCACTCTTCTGCGCTGACTAGCTACGTCTCCAGGTATCGCGTCCACTCTTCTCCGTGGGCTGGGTACTTCTCCAGGAGGTCCGCGGCTTTCCTCGGCGCCTTGCTCCCTTTTCTTCTTCCCCGACTCCTCTCCTCCCGACATTCCAGAGCCCCTCCTCCTAGCTCTGGGCCTCGGCGCGCCAGGATCACCCTCGGCCACGCGACACATTCCTTCGCTCGCTACCGTTTCCCCGAACGCGTGATTATGTTTGTTTGGACACCTGCAGCCGTCGCCCGGCTTCAGGTGTCCATCGGGGAAAATCGGGGTGTTGGGAGGGGCCGGTAGCGCGCGAGTGACGACGTTCGTCACAGATTTATTAAAGATAAAATTTGTATAAAAAATGTAATTTTTTAATTTATTTACTTACATAAATTCAACTAATTCTTTTAATAATTATCTATTGTTTTATATTATTATCTTTTATTAAATAAATAATCAATGTATAAGGTTTGTCATATTGATAAGGCTCACGTTTTTATTCAATATTATATGATAATGTTGTCAAAGGTTAAAATGAAATTTATTAGTAACCCCGAAAAATGTAAAATTTTTTGTAATTCTATTTTTGTACTATTTTGAACACAAAAGCATATTTTTACTTCATTCATCGAGATACGGAAAAAATTAATTTTTTTTACAAACTATCTCTTTTATACTCCTAATTTATTTGACCATTTAAGCACTGAAATATAAAGTTATTCGTTATGTTTATATTATAAGAGAATGTTATTTTCAATGATTGCAATAATAATTGTTATCGAAGAAAATTATTATTAATTAAATATAAATTGTTACAGATTAATAGAAGCGAAACTCGACACAATTTATTTTATGCTTTAATAAAAACAGACAAGAAATTAGATAATTTATTTACTTTTTTAATAACTTTGAGCTTTATAACTTTAGCTTTGAGCCCTTAATTTGAATCAAACTTGTATTATCTAACCTCAAAGAAGTTTCTTATTTTAAACTTGTAAAGAAGTATTAAATTATCTGGGCACTCATGCCTTCACTAGTTCAATGTGATGTTCTCGATATTCAGCACGAAACCTCTGGCTAGTGCAATCGAACTTTTTCATTATATTTCGTTCTTTATATAATAATTATTAGATTGATAATTTTATCGGAATACAAATAAAATACTGTTAATAAGCAAAAGTCTTTTTCTGATAAATCATATAGAACTTTTTTTTTTACTTTAAAATTTTCACAAGCACTAAACGGCGGCAAAATAGACTTAAATCAAGTCGAAAACAAATCCGTTAAATTGTACGAGACTCTTTCGGAAGTATTAAATATAAAAGCTAAATAAGTCACACACCATATAGAAATCCTTTCAATTAACATTCATTAACTAATACATTCGAAAATGTCTACTTCAGCTCACTTTTCTTTAGGATGATTTAAGGTTTGCAACGGCAGGCGCCAACGCTGAACATGTGAGTGAGAGAGAGAGAGAGAGAGAGAGAACGAGCTAACGAGTATGATTGAGAAAATTTGTAAGCATGAGTGTTGTGTTCGCATGGAAATGCGGTACATTTCGATACATTGAACGTATATTTAAAAAATTATGCGCTTATTAAATGTGCATTTATTCGGTTCGTACTTTTTACAACCGCAGAAGCTCCTATACTCTATCAAACAGTGGTCTAATATTTTTTAATATAAAAACGTAAAAGAAAGCTTCCCAAATAATGTTCAAATTTCTGTCATTATTCTTAAGCATAAAAATTTGTGTATTTTTTTTAAGAAAATTGTTCAATTTTATACATTATGTTGTGCCGTATAGGTAAGTTGCATTCGCGAATTGCCTCGTATGCATGTACAGATAGTTGAAGGAAAGTAAAAACTCTCAAGTAGCCAAAAAAGCGTATTTATTTATGGATTACCATATAGAACATAGACGAACCGGATTATCAACACGATTATCGGATTATAGGTAAGTTAGAATATCGCTTTTTACACGTATATATAGTATTTTCAGTTGAAACGCTTCTAAAAGTTGTTAATGTAGAAATGCAAAATCCACCTACATAAGGGAAGAGCCCTAACGTTAGCCAAGGGGAAGATTACTTTAACAGCTTTCAATACGGGAGATTATGTAGCCATTTTGGAATTTTTCCGTCACTAGCAGGAGAGGTAAATAAAAAGAGATTGAAATTTTTTGCGTTTCGGTACATTAATTGTTATAATCTTTGGTCTACCATTCCAAATCATTCACGGTACCAAACAATAGTTTGCTTCAACTCATTTTTCTAGAGCTGTGCATTTTAAGATAATCTATACAAATAAGTCTTAACAAGAAGAGAATACACGATACGCGTATAAAACTATTAACACATTGCTCAACTTTTTAGAAAAAGATATTGTACATAATATATATATATATATATAAATTGTTTTTATCTTCTATTAAAAAATATACATCAATCATATATTTTATATAAAGTAGACCTGCATAAAAATTTCAGTCAGAATAATATAAAAATAGCGGTAATACGTTGGGTTGTATTTGCTATAACGATATTAATTCTCTCAATTAACGCATTATTGAATTTGCATTCTAAACAAATATTACTATGGTGGTAGGTTTGAGCACAGATTATGAAATGACTAAACCATCAATATTTAAAAAAAATTGTTTAAATACAATGTTTCAATTCATATTATTTATATTATAATTTATATTATTATTCATTCCAAAAACAGACTATTGCAAAAAATTATTCAGGGGTTAAAATGATAGTGATGATAAATTTTAGACATGGATATATTGCCTGCGAAAATTATTTTAATTGATAAATAAGTTTCAGTATGAACTTAATGTAGTTAAGGATGGTCGTAGATTTTTAAATTTCATTTAAAACATTTGAATCAGTGCCTATACGAAAGTTATTACCGTTTTATTGCTTCAGGAATATCAGCGATCAATAGGCGACTTGCGAAAATCTATCGATTTCTACTTATAGTAGGTTAAGTTCCAGAGTTACAAAATCGAAAGATTTAAAATTTTTTTTTGTTTTTAGAAAAGGTGTTTATTTAGAAAGACAATCGGTGGGCTTCACAATTGAAGATATAAGAAACATAACTGTTGCCGATTCTTCTACATCCTCCTGAACAGAAGATGGCAACTCGAGGAGTATGACACAGTATTTAAAAATTCGATTTTACATTATCGAAAGTTATACAATATAATCAACATATCAATTTAAGTATGATTTAGTGCTGTCGCAAATATTTTCACCTTCCGTTTCAATGTAGTTTGAGTGTTTGATGTCTTTCAATTATGTCAAAGAAAACCCGGACAAATAAAGGAATAATGGAATGAACAATTAACAAATTTACGGTGAAAATGTAGTACCAAAAATGTTTTTAACTTTTCACGGTCGTACAATTGCCCCGTGCAGCGAGAAAAGTCATACCTAAGTGACACAGTGGTTCTCTGTTTCGAATTGACAAAGTTAAACACGATTAATTACTCAGACTCCAAGTCGCCTAGTTTCAAAGTAATACATTGCAAGTCAATGCAAAGTATACAATTACGAAATCGTTAAATATTCTGACGACTTGAATTATATATGAAAATCGCAAGTGTGTAAAGATATAGAGAAACTAGACCAAACTCATTATTAATTTACAAACCTCAAGGTTTCCGTATAGCATCGAGTATTTTTTCACACTCGCTTATTGTCTTTAGAACTTTTTACGAGGATGCATAAAAAACATTGTTTGATATCAACTTTGACATTTCATTTATGATATTATATCGTTTAGATTTATCACGACTACTGGGTAAGTTGTTAAATAATCTATTCACACTTATTTAATGTTTTTTATTCAATTTGAGCTGGTAACATGTAGTATTTTTTAAAAATACAAATAAGAGCCGTAGTATGATTTTTCGTTTACCAGGAAAATGATAAACTCAGAAGAAAGCAAATGAACAATTTTATCCAATATTTCATCATAACCAAGTGTGAGATACCGAAATTTTGTAATAATCAACTTTTTTCTCGACTTGGCAAATTCTCTAAGCTTTTGTCTCTTTAAATTGCATTTGAATCATTATAATGTTACTTTTCAAAATTTAAAATTAAATTTATAACGAAAAAAGGAATAATATACTAAAATATGGTTGTGAATCATTAAAGACAAATTTTATAAAAATAAAATAGTTTTAGATAACGAATATTATCTTGATTAACAATAATCTATTAATAACTATTAATTTTTTTTTACTTAATATAGAAAAATTGGCTTTAAATATTACGTATCATAAATAAAATAATATAAGGAAATATGCCGACACGAATTTTAAAATTGTCGGTCTGAGAAAAATTTATGTAGGCTTACATTTTTCCCACATAGAAAATATTGACTATATACTATATTTTACGAAAAAATGATTAGTATATTTTATCAATGATTTGATTGCGTGAAATATACAGGATAAATTTAAACTTAGGTAAATGGATATTATTATATTTTTAGTACTATTTTATGTAAAATAAATTTTAATGCTGTCCTAAATTTTAGAAAGACAATGAAGATTAACCAGGGAAATTTAGATTTCAAGAAAGCATATCGATTAAATATATTTTTATTAAAGTGTAATGGTTTGTTGCCAATAATTGGAAAAAATCTTAATTCAATGACTAATAAGATTGTCGTATTTCTTGTCAACGTTTGTCAATTATCGATATTATTGTTGAGTTATAGTGATATATTTTTATATAAAACTGATAACTCAACAAAATTACTTTTAGATGATTTGCCTATGGCAATTGGTTTATCCGGAATATATGTGAGATATTTAGTCTATCTTACCAAGCGAAATAAATTGCAAACATTATTCAAAGAAGGACAAAGTCTATGGATAGACTTGAATGATAATGAAAAAAAAAATTTAAGGTATAATAATAGTTTCTATCGTTTCAGAAAGGTGTGAAATGTTTAACAAGAAATTCAATTTTTTTGAGATTTATTCGTTTACGTCCAGAATATCCTTTAAGTTACACTAACAATGATGACTTATGAAATAATTTTCATCAAGGTTTCATCAGCTCTTTAACTACTGTGAGGTTTATTATTTTTTTTTAAAAACTTCAACAGCTATAAACATCCAACAGATAAAATCATGATGCAAAACAAAACTTTGTTGATTTGCGAAAATACATTACTAATATCATAACTACATTGAAACATTAATTTGACTTAATAATAACGCGATTATAATATCATAAGGGATATATATATATATATATACTAAAACATTCTTTTGAACTGTTTTTTTATAAAGTACTTAATAATTTCTGTGAATCTTAAATCAATTCCTAATATTAAATGTGTTTAGCAATTTTAGCCAAAAAATTGTTATTATAACAATTATTTTATTGGCAGTTAAAGTAACTGCAGTTTTTGCTTTTACAATAAATGCATTATTGTTTTCAACATACACAAATGGAATCATTCAGAAAAAACAGATGTTTGGACGACATATTAAAATTAATGATTGTCCATGGTACGAACTTGTAATGGCAATCGAATTTAGTATGAGTCTGGTTTTAAGTTTGAGCGCTGGTTATGAAATGGCGGCACCTTTAATTATTGTAATAGCCGCAGGACACTTCAAGATACTTAAAGGACGATTCCTGATTGCTAATGAACCGGAGATTTTTGGAAACGGCGAAAGACAAAATGAACATATAAAATCATGTATACGTTACCATAAAAAAATAAATCGGTAATAGTAATCAATAGCAGTTAATTATAAATTTTGTACCTTGTAAATAACTTTTTTTTAAATTTAGTTTTATTTATGATTTTTATTGTATTTTTTTATTATTAGTTTTTTTATCATATTTTTATTATCACAATTTGAATTTAATTCTTTACTTTCACTATAGATTTTGTACTCTCATAAGAAGTTTTACATCGTCCATTTTTTTAGTCAATCTGGTTACTGTTACTTACAATATTTCGTTGATGTCTTTAGTGACACTTTCCGTAAGCACAATTTTTTTTGTATATAGTTGTATGAATTGAATTTATTAATTGTTTTTTAGGATATTAATAACAATCGAAAGATGATACCTGTAATAATGATTTTATTATTACACCTTTTTTTATGTAATTGGACATCAGATATATTGCGATTTGAAGTAAGCACTATTACAGCTTTTTTCATTAAAAAATCTTGAACAGTCAAGACTTTCTCTCAAAATTTCATTTAATAATAATTTTTCGATATCTGCTATCACGGATTTTAAAGTTTTATTTTTAGTATCAATTACTACATGATATTTTATCGAAACGATGATTGTTTACGGTTAATTTTATGAAATTACTATTAGCTGAAGATGATAAACGGGTTTTTTCTATTTTTACGTAGGCAATCAATAAATATTAAGTTTTTCAAAAAGCTTACAACCCATTTTTTATAATATTTTGTTTAGTTCAATCATAGACTTTCTTTTAAATATACGAGAGCTTTCAAAATAAAACTTATATTATTAAATGTAATGATTGTACTCCTAATCATTGTTAGTCAACTAAATATAATGAAAATATTTTAATTACCATGAACCATAATAAAGAATTTACTACTTTGTATTTAGAGTTTATCTACAGCGGATTTTGCATACATGATGCCATCGGTATATAGAAAAGACACGAAATTATCTAAAATGATTCAAATCGAAATGACATTTTTGCAACGGCCAATACAATTGACTGCTGGAGGAATCATCAACTTGTCCAACGAACGTTTTGGCAAAGTATAATTAACAAATTTATATTAAAAAAAATTAATTTTTGTAATTTAAATATTTCTTTCAGATGATCTCAAATATAGTTTCATTTTTTCTGGTACTTCGAAGTTTTAATAAAAACTAGTCGATTAAAAAAATTCGCTTCATAGTAATTATTCAATTGGTAAATTTCAGTTTAAAAAAAGAAAATAAAAAAAAAACGTTGTGTTTAAATTAAATAAGCATATGAAGATGATGAATTTAGTGTGAATCGACTGCACGTTCATACCCACAAAAACTTTATATTGCGGTAAGAATTCCATTATAAAAGAGAGAGGATAATGATGAAATGTAGAAATAAATACCATTTATACTAATGCCTTCCTCACGTAAAAAATATACAGCCGTATGGAAGGAAAAAATGGTGATGGAAGATATTTGAGAAATTATTCGATGATCAATATGTGTTTTATATTTTGTTGCATTTCTTACCGAATCGATTTAAATTTGCAAATTATATATGCACCTATATATCAAGTATGTGTAACTGAAAATAAATTCCTAATAAAAATAGAGAGATTATTAAATAAGATTTGTGCTATTATTTAAATAAAAATACATTTATTTCAAACCTATTCTAATACTATTAATCAAAAATGATGAGAAACTCTTACAATACATGTGCAATAAATATTTCTTGGAATTGACTATTTTAATTAAATTAAAAGATTTCCGGTAATAAGGTTGGGACGTGGATGTTTCCATCCGCGGTAAAAAAGGGGGATTTTACTAGGATGGAGCTCGCCGACTACGGAGTTTAAGGAAGGGAATCTGTATAATAGGGATAGGATTTTTATGTCTAGGGAATACGAAAAAAAAACAGGAAAACAAAAATTATTTTTTTTTTCCTTTAAGCTCATCAGGGCGAGGCAGAGAAAGTAATTCATTCCTCTAACACACAACAAACAGAAAGTAAATTAAAAATAATCGATACTGGAACGATTAATCGTAAAACACACATAATTTCGCAAGTTGAAAATTTTGGCGTTAAATGCGGTTGTCATCTGTGAGAATGAAATATTTTCGTTTTTACAGTCGCAGTCCGCGTACGTATAAGACGTTAAGTAACTACTTGTGTCACGTTGGCCGAATTAAATGGAATTTTCCGGCAATTCAGGCTCAGCATCAACTGATGAATAAACTGAAACTAAAATAAAAGCTAATAAACATTAAGATAAAATGTTTAAACAAATTTTTATAACTTTTCTAGTAAAATATAGTATCGTATAAAAATATTGTAAAGTTAAAAGTCATTGTAGCGATTTCCAACATATAAACCAAAATAAATAATTAATTTTATTGACTAATCAACAAGGTGAGAGCATCCATTTTTTTTTAAATTTTGTTGTTTTTAATAAATACATAACTAACAATTGAGAAGCATTAAAACTTAATCAAACACAAAAATTTGCATCTAAAATCTATATTAAGATCGCCTTATTAAATAAATGTTTGGGTCCCAAAGTCAAATGTAAAAATAAATTTGTTTTTTCTTGCTTTTTTTTGAAAAAGTTGATAAATTTTGTTTGAATTATTGGTGGGGATCTCAATTAAAGAAACGAAAAGCAAATCTGTTGCCGATTCTTCTACATCCTCCAGAACAAAAGATGAAAACTCGAGGAGTATAACATTAGTATTTTAAAAATCAATTTTAATTTATCGAACATTATTCATTAATATTCGCCTTTCAATCTAGATATAATTTATTGATGTAGAAAATATTTTTACGTTCAGTTTAAATGAAGTATAAGGGTTCAGTGTTGTTTAATTAGATCAATGAAAACGCTAAAAAAATGAATAATAAAATGAAAAAATAAATAATTTACGGTGAAATGTGGTACCAAAAATGTTTTCAACTTTTCACGGTTACACAATTGCCACGTACAGCGAGAAAAGTCATACCTAAGTGACACAGTGATTCTCTGTTTCGAATTGACAAAGTTAAACACGATTAATTGCTCAAACTCCAAGTCGCTTAGTTACAAAGTAATACATTGCAAGTCAATGCAAAGTATACAATTACGAAATCGTTATATATTCTGACGAATTGAATTATATATGAAAATCGCAAGTGTGTAAAGATATAGAGAAACTAGACCAAACTCATTATTAATTTACAAACCTCAAGGTTTCCGTATAGCATCGAGTATTTTTTCACACTCGCTTATTGTCTTTAGAACTTTTTACGAGGATGCATAAAATACATTGTTTGATATTAACTTTGATATTGCATTTATGATATTACATTGATTGTATTAATCACTACAGCTGTGTAAGTATTATAACACTTACTTATTAAAAAAAAATAATTAATCAGTTATTTAATGTACTTATTTAATGTTTTTTGTATTCAATTTGTGCTTGTATTCAGTAATATTTTACTACTACATAAATATGTCAAAACATAATTTTTCGTTAACCAGGAAAATGATAAACTTAGAACAAACCAAAAATAACAATTTTATCCAATATTTCATCATAACCATGTGTGAGATACCGAACTTTTGTAATAATTAACTTTTTTCCCGACTCGGCAAATTCTCTAAGCTTTTGTCTCTTCAAATTGCATTTGAATCATTCTAATGTTACTTTTTACAGTTTAATATAAAAATTATAACGAAAAAAAGGTAAATATACTACAATATGGTTGTGAATCATTAAAGCCAAATTTTTTTTAATAAAATAGTTTTAGATAACGAATATTATCTTGATTAACGAAAATCTATTAATAACTATTAATTATATAATTTTTTTTACTTAACATAGTAGAAATGGACTTTTTACATCACGTTTCATATTCAAAATAATACAAGAAAAGAAGCCTGCCCGAATTTAATATACGAATGGTATATTTTATAAATGATTATATTGCGTCAAGTATCAGTGGATAAAGTAACACTTAGTTAAATTGATATTGTTAAATTTTTAGTACTTTTTTACATAAAATAAATGTTTAATTTCAGAAAGACGATGAAGATTAACCAGGGAAATTTATGTTTCACGAAAGAATATCGATTGAATATATTCTTATTAAAATGTTATGGTTTGTGGCCAATATGTGGAAACAATCTTAATTCCAGGACTAATAACTTTGTATCTTTCATTGCCAACTTTTGTCAGCTCTTAATACTACTGTCGAGTGTCGGTGATATATTTGTAGATATAACTAAAGGCTCAAGAAAATTACTTTTTGATGATTTTACTATTGCAATTGGTTTATGTGGAATATACGTAAAATATTTATGCTATTTTTTTATGCGACATCAATTGCAAAATTATTCAAAGAAGGACAAAGTCTATGGAATGACTTGAATGATAATGAAAAAAAAAATTTTAGGTATAATAATAGTTTCTATGGTTTTAGAAAGATATGCCATATTGAACAAAAAATTTTTAGGTTTACTAGACTACGTCTATACTTATAACCCGGTGCCTGAGTCGTTCCGCGGTGCAGAGGGGGGGGGGGGATGGCCGGGAATGAGCTCGCCGGCTCTAGGGTTCGTGGTAGGATTGGAAGGGGGGGGGGGATTAATATTGAAAAAAAAAATACGCAGGGGTGATTTAACAGGCAAAGAATATTTATTTTGTTTCCGTTTCTCCGGAACGGCCGCGCTCCTCTTTACAACCTATAAGGAACGGAAAGTATAATTATCTGGTGCCGCTTTTCGATTAATATTACTCTTACATATTAGTGTTCGCGTTTCCTTCGCGGGTCGCGGGGTGGATCGGCCACCTAGTAGGCTCATACGCGACGGTTGACGGACGCCCGTAATGTCAACAAAGAGCGGAAGGGGGGACAGCGCCTTGTCCACGCCCGGCCTTGGTGACAGCTGATCTCGTGATCGGCTGTGTTCAAGGCTCGCTGGGTTCCAAATTCGGATTACGGGGCCCGAATTTTTGACGCAATTATTATTATAATCTTAAAACTACGTGTAAGAGCCGCTCGCGCTAACACCTGTGGCCTTCGATAGGCCTCGACGGCGGGGTGAGGTGTTCGCTGCCCTCCGCTTTTCCCGGGCTCCGGTGATCTCGGGGGCCTCGGGTCCCGACCACGCTGGTCCTTCGGTATTCTCCTGCTCCGTCGTGTTACAGCAAGGGGAACCAGGTTGCAGTCTCCAGGGCTTCCTTTTCTGATGCGGCTCCTCCGTCCTCTCTTCTCTGGCTTCCTTTTTGATCGTCTCACGTCACCCGGTCTCTCGCTTTTATATCCTCTTCCGCCTTTTCTACTTCCCGGAACGTACTTTTAGTTCCGGGGCCCTCCTCCCGGATCGCCGTTTCGTTCCGGCCATCGCCGGGGTTGGCCGGATTTAAATCTCCGGCGGTTGGGTCTCGGGGGAGGGCCACTCGCGTGGTTTCGCGCTTCCGCGGAGGCGTCGCTACGCCTCCCGGTGCGGAAGGCCTTCCCTCGGCCCCTCCGGGTTCCGGGTTGACCGTTATTGCGCCATCCGAGGCAATTAAGTTACC
>JACCHX010000015.1:73844-77422 GCA_018907135.1 Kradibia gibbosae | reverse complement strand
AACCTAGATGTACTGACCCGATAAAAATATAAAAAAAAATTCCACCTCTATCCGACTGTTGCCATCGACGACTATCACTAGATCGTCCGCGTAGGCAACTACTTTGTCTCCTATGAGAGTGCGAAGCGACTCTAGGAGTTGATCAAACCCAACGTTCCAGCAGATCGGCCCGAGAACCGACCCTTGCGGGCAGCCTCGGTCCGAGTCTCTGGATACTGCTTGGGTGCCCCATCTCAATTCTACACTTCTCTTTTGGAAGTAGTCGGCAATGACTTTGTATACATTGCTGGGGCAGTTTTTGTTCTTCAGTCCTTGAAGGACTGTTGGCCTAAAGATGTTGTCGAAGGCCCCGCTGATGTCGAACAGAAGCGCCGTCACGATTTTCTTGGTCGAAAGATTCGCAATTCGGCGTAGCTCAACTATTGCATCCTCCGTTGATTTACCAGCTACGAAACCGTACTGGCACAGAGTCAGACTTCCAGCGGCAAGAACGTTTTCGTTCATTCTAAGCAGGAGGAGGCGTTCTAATAGCTTCCCAAGCACCGACAACAGGCAGATCGGTCTGTAAGATTTCGGGTTCTGCGGGTCTTTATCCTCCCCTTTTGGAATCATTCTCAAAGAGCCTTTCTTCCAGATTTTGGGGAAGACTCCAACCCTCAGGCACCCGTTCATGAGCTCTTTTATGAATTCTGGGACGACTTTCATCGCCTTTTTTAGGGCTGGTACCTCGACCAAGTCCAACCCAGGCGCTTTATTATCTTTAAACTTAGAGATAGCTTCTCTGACTTCGGCCTTCGTAAAGGGGCTTGCGGCTTCCGAGTCAGGAGCTCTACTGCAATCCTCTCGGGCAGATTTTTGCTCGAGGGAGTCGTCCCTCAGTGCTATCCTTCGGACTATGCACGTCCAGAAGTTTTTCCGCGGCGGACTTTATGTCCGCAGACTCTATTTTTGATTCGTTTTTAATAGCGTAAAGTACGCTTTGATTTTTTATTTTCTTCGCCTGGAGCTTGTAAATAAAGCCCCAGGGATCGTTATTACCGATGCTGGAGACAGCACGTCTCCAGCTTTCAATTTTTGCCCTCCTTATCTGCCGGCCGTACTCGTGCAAATGCAACAAGTACCTCTCTCTGGCCGCAGCATAAGAAGGGGGAATACTTCTCGCCTTCTGGGCAATGCTTCTAAGTCTACAAGCTCTTTGCCTTGCGGCACTTAATTCTTTTGTCCACCACGGATTGGACTTTCTATACAAACGTTTCCGTGGCATCGATTTCTCACATGCCTTAATGATGGCATTTGTGAGCTCGCATGCTCCTTTCTCTATTTCCGCCCTACTTCCTAGGCTGAGCCGCATCAACCTTTCTCTCGACGACTCCAGTGCACTCTCGAATTGAGTCCAGTTGGCTCGCTTTACATTGAACCTTCTAGGCTCCTCTGCGCTTTCAGAGTTTCGGTCCTCGTGCTCTGTTTTCGAGTCGCATAGCAGCTCGATGTCTATCGAGTTGTGATCACTTGTAGTCCAGTCCTGGCGGACCCTCCAACTACGCAAATTTTTACGCATAGAGGGGGATACTAGGGTAACATCGATATACGAAGTCCCGTTTTCCGACTCAAATGTTGGAGGTTGGCTACGATCGTTTGCTACATGTAGATCGAACTTTTCGATTAGCTCATAGAGCTTGTTGCCTTTTACGGCACTCTCGGAACGTCCAATTCTGGGGCTCCATAGAGAATGCTCGGCGTTCGAGTCTACCCCTATTATATACCTCTTCCCTCTCAAAAACCTGAGTACCTTCTCAAGCTGTTTGAGATGCTTGTCCACATCGTCCGCGTACTTAAAGTAGCACGAAACGGCATAGAAACTAAGCCCGGGAGCTTCGATATACGTGCACACGGAGTGTACCGTACTAAGCTGAGGCATGAACATCATTTTGATATTTGGGTTAGTGGCGACTACAGCCGCACCGGGCGCGTTCCCTTTAGTGGTGCTTTTCCTGACCATCGCCGTTCTAAACCCACTACCTAAACCCCTCAGCTTGTACCCGTTGTACCCTGAGCCTTTGTCGAACACCGTGTACGGCTCCTGAAGAAGCAGGAGGTCCAGGTGCTTAGCCGACACTAGCTGTCGGGTTTCGCCCATAACCGTTGCAGCTCTTCGCATATTGAGCTGCATTATTTTGAGGCCTAGCCCGCGATTCGCGATTCCGCCCGTTACGCGTGATTTTACATTCCTACTTTGGGGTTTCGCGACGGCCCCTATTGTGGGTACCTCCATACTGGACGCGTACCCATCGTCTATTCGCGTAAGCAAAACAATGGGATCGACGGCCCGCCGACCGCACCCTGACACGGCTAAGGCGTTGAATGATCGGCCAGTGGTCGGAGCTTTTTTCATTGAGTTTACAATCTTTCGGGGACCCGCTCCGCCACCGGCTTCTCCGCCAGTCGCCGTGTTCCCTTCCCTAGTATTTTGGTCACTTACCGACCCGTCGACGCTAACAAACCTCCTCCCGATGGCCCTCTCCCGGAAATCCGAATGGAGGGCTATTTTGCTTCCGGATTTTTTCATCGGGTTGTAGCTTGTCATCATTGGTAGGTCGGGTTTTGTTTTACATGGCTCCCTTAGCCATCTCCTCGTCATCCTTCTCACCTCTTCTTCCTCCTTTCCTTCTTCATGTCACTGATGACGTTGTTATAGTGACACATGACAGACTTCCTCTCAAGTCCGTACGTGTTGCTTTCTGCAACACGAAATTTAGAGATTATTCTCCGTTTCTCGCGAGTCTGTGCTTGTGCCACCGCAGCAGCAGCGTGCACCTTTCGGAAAGCACAGCCCGCTTTCACTTTTTGAACCCTGCACGGTCGACGGCCATACAGGGCTGTGACGTGCAAGCACGCCGGATAGGTTAGGAGAGAGTGGAGTCCATTCGAACTCCATGAGGATATTGGGACCCCAGGCAGGCCACCTCACTTACCAACATCGTTCAGCAGCCTTGCTCAGGGTCTCGTATTGCGTTCAAAGAGGGGTGGGGTGGGTTGTGGGGAGCCAACACTCCACAGCCTTCCCAAGTGGTGACCCGAGGTACTAACCATGGCCCCGGCGCGACTTTGGTTCATTACGGGTACCAGTGCATTTCAACCGGGGTTCGGCGTTGGCCGAGGTAGATAGGGACAGTGGGAATCTCGTTAATCCATTCATGCGCGTCACTAATTAGATGACGAGGCATTTGGCTACCTTAAGAGAGTCATAGTTACTCCCGCCGTTTACCCGCGCTTACTTGAATTTCTTCACGTTGACATTCAGAGCACTGGGCAGAAATCACATTGCGTCATCACCCGCGAGGGCCATCGCAATGCTTTGTTTTAATTAGACAGTCGGATTCCCCTAGTCCGTGCCAGTTCTGAGCTGAGCGTTGAATGGCGGCCGAAGAGGACGATCGGGACGGAAAACCGCCCCGAAGGCCTCGCAGCAAAGAAGGTCCAGGGGAGGCCAAGGCACGGTACCGAGCTCGGATCCTTTCGAATTGCGATGAACAATATCGACTCTCACCTCGCCCAGGCCCGGCACGTTAGCCAGACCC
>JACCHX010000015.1:58844-61344 GCA_018907135.1 Kradibia gibbosae | reverse complement strand
CAGTCCTTGAAGGACTGTTGGCCTAAAGATGTTGTCGAAGGCCCCGCTGATGTCGAACAGAAGCGCCGTCACGATTTTCTTGGTCGAAAGATTCGCAATTCGGCGTAGCTCAACTATTGCATCCTCCGTTGATTTACCAGCTACGAAACCGTACTGGCACGGAGTCAGACTTCCAGCGGCAAGAACGTTTTCGTTCATTCTAAGCAGGAGGAGGCGTTCTAATAGCTTCCCAAGCACCGACAACAGGCAGATCGGTCTGTAAGATTTCGGGTTCTGCGGGTCTTTATCCTCCCCTTTTGGAATCATTCTCAAAGAGCCTTTCTTCCAGATTTTGGGGAAGACTCCAACCCTCAGGCACCCGTTCATGAGCTCTTTTATGAATTCTGGGACGACTTTCATCGCCTTTTTTAGGGCTGGTACCTCGACCAAGTCCAACCCAGGCGCTTTATTATCTTTAAACTTAGAGATAGCTTCTCTGACTTCGGCCTTCGTAAAGGGGCTTGCGGCTTCCGAGTCAGGAGCTCTACTGCAATCCTCTCGGGCAGATTTTTGCTCGAGGGAGTCGTCCTCAGTGCTATCCTTCGGAATATGCACGTCCAGAAGTTTTTCCGCGGCGGACTTTATGTCCGCAGACTCTATTTTTGATTCGTTTTTAATAGCGTAAAGTACGCTTTGATTTTTTATTTTCTTCGCCTGGAGCTTGTAAATAAAGCCCCAGGGATCGTTATTACCGATGCTGGAGACAGCACGTCTCCAGCTTTCAATTTTTGCCCTCCTTATCTGCCGGCCGTACTCGTGCAAATGCAACAAGTACCTCTCTCTGGCCGCAGCATAAGAAGGGGGAATACTTCTCGCCTTCTGGGCAATGCTTCTAAGTCTACAAGCTCTTTGCCTTGCGGCACTTAATTCTTTTGTCCACCACGGATTGGACTTTCTATACAAACGTTTCCGTGGCATCGATTTCTCACATGCCTTAATGATGGCATTTGTGAGCTCGCATGCTCCTTTCTCTATTTCCGCCCTACTTCCTAGGCTGAGCCGCATCAACCTTTCTCTCGACGACTCCAGTGCACTCTCGAATTGAGTCCAGTTGGCTCGCTTTACATTGAACCTTCTAGGCTCCTCTGCGCTTTCAGAGTTTCGGTCCTCGTGCTCTGTTTTCGAGTCACATAGCAGCTCGATGTCTATCGAGTTGTGATCACTTGTAGTCCAGTCCTGGCGGACCCTCCAACTACGCAAATTTTTACGCATAGAGGGGGATACTAGGGTAACATCGATATACGAAGTCCCGTTTTCCGACTCAAATGTTGGAGGTTGGCTACGATCGTTTGCTACATGTAGATCGAACTTTTCGATTAGCTCATAGAGCTTGTTGCCTTTTACGGCACTCTCGGAACGTCCAATTCTGGGGCTCCATAGAGAATGCTCGGCGTTCGAGTCTACCCCTATTATATACCTCTTCCCTCTCAAAAACCTGAGTACCTTCTCAAGCTGTTTGAGATGCTTGTCCACATCGTCCGCGTACTTAAAGTAGCACGAAACGGCATAGAAACTAAGCCCGGGAGCTTCGATATACGTGCACACGGAGTGTACCGTACTAAGCTGAGGCATGAACATCATTTTGATATTTGGGTTAGTGGCGACTACAGCCGCACCGGGCGCGTTCCCTTTAGTGGTGCTTTTCCTGACCATCGCCGTTCTAAACCCACTACCTAAACCCCTCAGCTTGTACCCGTTGTACCCTGAGCCTTTGTCGAACACCGTGTACGGCTCCTGAAGAAGCAGGAGGTCCAGGTGCTTAGCCGACACTAGCTGTCGGGTTTCGCCCATAACCGTTGCAGCTCTTCGCATATTGAGCTGCATTATTTTGAGGCCTAGCCCGCGATTCGCGATTCCGCCCGTTACGCGTGATTTTACATTCCTACTTTGGGGTTTCGCGACGGCCCCTATTGTGGGTACCTCCATACTGGACGCGTACCCATCGTCTATTCGCGTAAGCAAAACAATGGGATCGACGGCCCGCCGACCGCACCCTGACACGGCTAAGGCGTTGAATGATCGGCCAGTGGTCGGAGCTTTTTTCATTGAGTTTACAATCTTTCGGGGACCCGCTCCGCCACCGGCTTCTCCGCCAGTCGCCGTGTTCCCTTCCCTAGTATTTTGGTCACTTACCGACCCGTCGACGCTAACAAACCTCCTCCCGATGGCCCTCTCCCGGAAATCCGAATGGAGGGCTATTTTGCTTCCGGATTTTTTCATCGGGTTGTAGCTTGTCATCATTGGTAGGTCGGGTTTTGTTTTACATGGCTCCCTTAGCCATCTCCTCGTCATCCTTCTCACCTCTTCTTCCTCCTTTCCTTCTTCATGTCACTGATGACGTTGTTATAGTGACACATGACAGACTTCCTCTCAAGTCCGTACGTGTTGCTTTCTGCAACACGAAATTTAGAGATTATTCTCCGTTTCTCGCGAGTCTGTGCTTGTGCCACCGCAGCAGCAG
>JACCHX010000015.1:45000-46324 GCA_018907135.1 Kradibia gibbosae | reverse complement strand
AGCAATCATAAAAGAGCTCATGAACGGGTGCCTGAGGGTTGGAGTCTTCCCCAAAATCTGGAAGAAAGGCTCTTTGAGAATGATTCCAAAAGGGGAGGATAAAGACCCGCAGAACCCGAAATCTTACAGACCGATCTGCCTGTTGTCGGTGCTTGGGAAGCTATTAGAACGCCTCCTCCTGCTTAGAATGAACGAAAACGTTCTTGCCGCTGGAAGTCTGACTCCGTGCCAGTACGGTTTCGTAGCTGGTAAATCAACGGAGGATGCAATAGTTGAGCTACGCCGAATTGCGAATCTTTCGACCAAGAAAATCGTGACGGCGCTTCTGTTCGACATCAGCGGGGCCTTCGACAACATCTTTAGGCCAACAGTCCTTCAAGGACTGAAGAACAAAAACTGCCCCAGCAATGTATACAAAGTCATTGCCGACTACTTCCAAAAGAGAAGTGTAGAATTGAGATGGGGCACCCAAGCAGTATCCAGAGACTCGGACCGAGGCTGCCCGCAAGGGTCGGTTCTCGGGCCGATCTGCTGGAACGTTGGGTTTGATCAACTCCTAGAGTCGCTTCGCACTCTCATAGGAGACAAAGTAGTTGCCTACGCGGACGATCTAGTGATAGTCGTCGATGGCAACAGTCGGATAGAGGTGGAGAGGGCAGGACAAGAGGTGGTCCGCGTGATAGAGGCTTGGTGTACCGGCGCCAAGCTTCAGATTTCGAAAGAAAAGACGGTCGCTATTACTATTAAAAAGCAGGCCCAGGCAGGTAAAAGCCGCCGAAAAAAGAATAATAAAAACTCGAAAAGTGAAAGAGACCCTATCATTAAGATAGGGTCACAAAACGTAAAATTTAAAAGCTGCGTTCGGTATCTCGGCGTAGACTTCGATAAGAATTTTTCAATAATGTCCCACGTTAGGGGACTTAGAGAAAAGATAGTCCCGCTCTTCGCAAGTCTTAGGAAAATATCCAAAACGACTTGGGGACTGTCTTATAATACCGCAAAAATTATTCTAAAAGGCGTGCTCATCCCGATCGTTTCATATGCTGCCGCGGGATGGGGCGACCTAGGAAATGTGCATAGCTGGAGAATCTTGAGGGATCTCCACAGGCGGGCACTTATTGGCGTGACGAGAGCGTACAAAACGGTCTCGTACGCGGCGGTGTGTGTGCTGGCTGGGGAGTTCCCGGTGGATATACAAATCCGCATGCACATCGCGAGGTATAAAATTAGAAAAGGTAAAGACGCCGAGATGGGCAGTAGAAAAATCTACTGCAATAGTGGTGATGCTCTTAAGGAGATCCTGGATGAGGCATACAATATGTGG
>JACCHX010000015.1:37500-40000 GCA_018907135.1 Kradibia gibbosae | reverse complement strand
CAAGCTGTTGAAATGCTCCGTAAAGAGCTCTGGTGCGAAGCAACACGTACGGAGTTTGAAAAACTCCGAACAGAGCTCTGGTGCGAAGCGACACGTACGAACTGCAAAGGCGTTAAATTTTACACGCCGAGGCAATGCGTACAAGCTGTTGAAATGCTCCGTAAAGAGCTCTGGTGCGAAGCAACACGTACGGAGTTTGAAAAACTCCGAACAGAGCTCTGGTGCGAAGCGACACGTACGAACTGCAAAGGCGTTAAATTTTACACGCCGAGGCAATGCGTACAAGCTGTTGAAATGCTCCGTAAAGAGCTCTGGTGCGAAGCAACACGTACGGAGTTTGAAAAACTCCGAACAGAGCTCTGGTGCGAAGCGACACGTACGAACTGCAAAGGCGTTAAATTTTACACGCCGAGGCAATGCGTACAAGCTGTTGAAATGCTCCGTAAAGAGCTCTGGTGCGAAGCAACACGTACGGAGTTTGAAAAACTCCGAACAGAGCTCTGGTGCGAAGCGACACGTACGAACTGCAAAGGCGTTAAATTTTACACGCCGAGGCAATGCGTACAAGCTGTTGAAATGCTCCGTAAAGAGCTCTGGTGCGAAGCAACACGTACGGAGTTTGAAAAACTCCGAACAGAGCTCTGGTGCGAAGCGACACGTACGAACTGCAAAGGCGTTAAATTTTACACGCCGAGGCAATGCGTACAAGCTGTTGAAATGCTCCGTAAAGAGCTCTGGTGCGAAGCAACACGTACGGAGTTTGAAAAACTCCGAACAGAGCTCTGGTGCGAAGCGACACGTACGAACTGCAAAGGCGTTAAATTTTACACGCCGAGGCAATGCGTACAAGCTGTTGAAATGCTCCGTAAAGAGCTCTGGTGCGAAGCAACACGTACGGAGTTTGAAAAACTCCGAACAGAGCTCTGGTGCGAAGCGACACGTACGAACTGCAAAGGCGTTAAATTTTACACGCCGAGGCAATGCGTACAAGCTGTTGAAATGCTCCGTAAAGAGCTCTGGTGCGAAGCAACACGTACGGAGTTTGAAAAACTCCGAACAGAGCTCTGGTGCGAAGCGACACGTACGAACTGCAAAGGCGTTAAATTTTACACGCCGAGGCAATGCGTACAAGCTGTTGAAATGCTCCGTAAAGAGCTCTGGTGCGAAGCAACACGTACGGAGTTTGAAAAACTCCGAACAGAGCTCTGGTGCGAAGCGACACGTACGAACTGCAAAGGCGTTAAATTTTACACGCCGAGGCAATGCGTACAAGCTGTTGAAATGCTCCGTAAAGAGCTCTGGTGCGAAGCAACACGTACGGAGTTTGAAAAACTCCGAACAGAGCTCTGGTGCGAAGCGACACGTACGAACTGCAAAGGCGTTAAATTTTACACGCCGAGGCAATGCGTACAAGCTGTTGAAATGCTCCGTAAAGAGCTCTGGTGCGAAGCAACACGTACGGAGTTTGAAAAACTCCGAACAGAGCTCTGGTGCGAAGCGACACGTACGAACTGCAAAGGCGTTAAATTTTACACGCCGAGGCAATGCGTACAAGCTGTTGAAATGCTCCGTAAAGAGCTCTGGTGCGAAGCAACACGTACGGAGTTTGAAAAACTCCGAACAGAGCTCTGGTGCGAAGCGACACGTACGAACTGCAAAGGCGTTAAATTTTACACGCCGAGGCAATGCGTACAAGCTGTTGAAATGCTCCGTAAAGAGCTCTGGTGCGAAGCAACACGTACGGAGTTTGAAAAACTCCGAACAGAGCTCTGGTGCGAAGCGACACGTACGAACTGCAAAGGCGTTAAATTTTACACGCCGAGGCAATGCGTACAAGCTGTTGAAATGCTCCGTAAAGAGCTCTGGTGCGAAGCAACACGTACGGAGTTTGAAAAACTCCGAACAGAGCTCTGGTGCGAAGCGACACGTACGAACTGCAAAGGCGTTAAATTTTACACGCCGAGGCAATGCGTACAAGCTGTTGAAATGCTCCGTAAAGAGCTCTGGTGCGAAGCAACACGTACGGAGTTTGAAAAACTCCGAACAGAGCTCTGGTGCGAAGCGACACGTACGAACTGCAAAGGCGTTAAATTTTACACGCCGAGGCAATGCGTACAAGCTGTTGAAATGCTCCGTAAAGAGCTCTGGTGCGAAGCAACACGTACGGAGTTTGAAAAACTCCGAACAGAGCTCTGGTGCGAAGCGACACGTACGAACTGCAAAGGCGTTAAATTTTACACGCCGAGGCAATGCGTACAAGCTGTTGAAATGCTCCGTAAAGAGCTCTGGTGCGAAGCAACACGTACGGAGTTTGAAAAACTCCGAACAGAGCTCTGGTGCGAAGCGACACGTACGAACTGCAAAGGCGTTAAATTTTACACGCCGAGGCAATGCGTACAAGCTGTTGAAATGCTCCGTAAAGAGCTCTGGTGCGAAGCAACACGTACGGAGTTTGAAAAACTCCGAACAGAGCTCTGGTGCGAAGCGACACGTACGAACT
>JACCHX010000015.1:20000-27500 GCA_018907135.1 Kradibia gibbosae | reverse complement strand
GTTAAATTTTACACGCCGAGGCAATGCGTACAAGCTGTTGAAATGCTCCGTAAAGAGCTCTGGTGCGAAGCAACACGTACGGAGTTTGAAAAACTCCGAACAGAGCTCTGGTGCGAAGCGACACGTACGAACTGCAAAGGCGTTAAATTTTACACGCCGAGGCAATGCGTACAAGCTGTTGAAATGCTCCGTAAAGAGCTCTGGTGCGAAGCAACACGTACGGAGTTTGAAAAACTCCGAACAGAGCTCTGGTGCGAAGCGACACGTACGAACTGCAAAGGCGTTAAATTTTACACGCCGAGGCAATGCGTACAAGCTGTTGAAATGCTCCGTAAAGAGCTCTGGTGCGAAGCAACACGTACGGAGTTTGAAAAACTCCGAACAGAGCTCTGGTGCGAAGCGACACGTACGAACTGCAAAGGCGTTAAATTTTACACGCCGAGGCAATGCGTACAAGCTGTTGAAATGCTCCGTAAAGAGCTCTGGTGCGAAGCAACACGTACGGAGTTTGAAAAACTCCGAACAGAGCTCTGGTGCGAAGCGACACGTACGAACTGCAAAGGCGTTAAATTTTACACGCCGAGGCAATGCGTACAAGCTGTTGAAATGCTCCGTAAAGAGCTCTGGTGCGAAGCAACACGTACGGAGTTTGAAAAACTCCGAACAGAGCTCTGGTGCGAAGCGACACGTACGAACTGCAAAGGCGTTAAATTTTACACGCCGAGGCAATGCGTACAAGCTGTTGAAATGCTCCGTAAAGAGCTCTGGTGCGAAGCAACACGTACGGAGTTTGAAAAACTCCGAACAGAGCTCTGGTGCGAAGCGACACGTACGAACTGCAAAGGCGTTAAATTTTACACGCCGAGGCAATGCGTACAAGCTGTTGAAATGCTCCGTAAAGAGCTCTGGTGCGAAGCAACACGTACGGAGTTTGAAAAACTCCGAACAGAGCTCTGGTGCGAAGCGACACGTACGAACTGCAAAGGCGTTAAATTTTACACGCCGAGGCAATGCGTACAAGCTGTTGAAATGCTCCGTAAAGAGCTCTGGTGCGAAGCAACACGTACGGAGTTTGAAAAACTCCGAACAGAGCTCTGGTGCGAAGCGACACGTACGAACTGCAAAGGCGTTAAATTTTACACGCCGAGGCAATGCGTACAAGCTGTTGAAATGCTCCGTAAAGAGCTCTGGTGCGAAGCAACACGTACGGAGTTTGAAAAACTCCGAACAGAGCTCTGGTGCGAAGCGACACGTACGAACTGCAAAGGCGTTAAATTTTACACGCCGAGGCAATGCGTACAAGCTGTTGAAATGCTCCGTAAAGAGCTCTGGTGCGAAGCAACACGTACGGAGTTTGAAAAACTCCGAACAGAGCTCTGGTGCGAAGCGACACGTACGAACTGCAAAGGCGTTAAATTTTACACGCCGAGGCAATGCGTACAAGCTGTTGAAATGCTCCGTAAAGAGCTCTGGTGCGAAGCAACACGTACGGAGTTTGAAAAACTCCGAACAGAGCTCTGGTGCGAAGCGACACGTACGAACTGCAAAGGCGTTAAATTTTACACGCCGAGGCAATGCGTACAAGCTGTTGAAATGCTCCGTAAAGAGCTCTGGTGCGAAGCAACACGTACGGAGTTTGAAAAACTCCGAACAGAGCTCTGGTGCGAAGCGACACGTACGAACTGCAAAGGCGTTAAATTTTACACGCCGAGGCAATGCGTACAAGCTGTTGAAATGCTCCGTAAAGAGCTCTGGTGCGAAGCAACACGTACGGAGTTTGAAAAACTCCGAACAGAGCTCTGGTGCGAAGCGACACGTACGAACTGCAAAGGCGTTAAATTTTACACGCCGAGGCAATGCGTACAAGCTGTTGAAATGCTCCGTAAAGAGCTCTGGTGCGAAGCAACACGTACGGAGTTTGAAAAACTCCGAACAGAGCTCTGGTGCGAAGCGACACGTACGAACTGCAAAGGCGTTAAATTTTACACGCCGAGGCAATGCGTACAAGCTGTTGAAATGCTCCGTAAAGAGCTCTGGTGCGAAGCAACACGTACGGAGTTTGAAAAACTCCGAACAGAGCTCTGGTGCGAAGCGACACGTACGAACTGCAAAGGCGTTAAATTTTACACGCCGAGGCAATGCGTACAAGCTGTTGAAATGCTCCGTAAAGAGCTCTGGTGCGAAGCAACACGTACGGAGTTTGAAAAACTCCGAACAGAGCTCTGGTGCGAAGCGACACGTACGAACTGCAAAGGCGTTAAATTTTACACGCCGAGGCAATGCGTACAAGCTGTTGAAATGCTCCGTAAAGAGCTCTGGTGCGAAGCAACACGTACGGAGTTTGAAAAACTCCGAACAGAGCTCTGGTGCGAAGCGACACGTACGAACTGCAAAGGCGTTAAATTTTACACGCCGAGGCAATGCGTACAAGCTGTTGAAATGCTCCGTAAAGAGCTCTGGTGCGAAGCAACACGTACGGAGTTTGAAAAACTCCGAACAGAGCTCTGGTGCGAAGCGACACGTACGAACTGCAAAGGCGTTAAATTTTACACGCCGAGGCAATGCGTACAAGCTGTTGAAATGCTCCGTAAAGAGCTCTGGTGCGAAGCAACACGTACGGAGTTTGAAAAACTCCGAACAGAGCTCTGGTGCGAAGCGACACGTACGAACTGCAAAGGCGTTAAATTTTACACGCCGAGGCAATGCGTACAAGCTGTTGAAATGCTCCGTAAAGAGCTCTGGTGCGAAGCAACACGTACGGAGTTTGAAAAACTCCGAACAGAGCTCTGGTGCGAAGCGACACGTACGAACTGCAAAGGCGTTAAATTTTACACGCCGAGGCAATGCGTACAAGCTGTTGAAATGCTCCGTAAAGAGCTCTGGTGCGAAGCAACACGTACGGAGTTTGAAAAACTCCGAACAGAGCTCTGGTGCGAAGCGACACGTACGAACTGCAAAGGCGTTAAATTTTACACGCCGAGGCAATGCGTACAAGCTGTTGAAATGCTCCGTAAAGAGCTCTGGTGCGAAGCAACACGTACGGAGTTTGAAAAACTCCGAACAGAGCTCTGGTGCGAAGCGACACGTACGAACTGCAAAGGCGTTAAATTTTACACGCCGAGGCAATGCGTACAAGCTGTTGAAATGCTCCGTAAAGAGCTCTGGTGCGAAGCAACACGTACGGAGTTTGAAAAACTCCGAACAGAGCTCTGGTGCGAAGCGACACGTACGAACTGCAAAGGCGTTAAATTTTACACGCCGAGGCAATGCGTACAAGCTGTTGAAATGCTCCGTAAAGAGCTCTGGTGCGAAGCAACACGTACGGAGTTTGAAAAACTCCGAACAGAGCTCTGGTGCGAAGCGACACGTACGAACTGCAAAGGCGTTAAATTTTACACGCCGAGGCAATGCGTACAAGCTGTTGAAATGCTCCGTAAAGAGCTCTGGTGCGAAGCAACACGTACGGAGTTTGAAAAACTCCGAACAGAGCTCTGGTGCGAAGCGACACGTACGAACTGCAAAGGCGTTAAATTTTACACGCCGAGGCAATGCGTACAAGCTGTTGAAATGCTCCGTAAAGAGCTCTGGTGCGAAGCAACACGTACGGAGTTTGAAAAACTCCGAACAGAGCTCTGGTGCGAAGCGACACGTACGAACTGCAAAGGCGTTAAATTTTACACGCCGAGGCAATGCGTACAAGCTGTTGAAATGCTCCGTAAAGAGCTCTGGTGCGAAGCAACACGTACGGAGTTTGAAAAACTCCGAACAGAGCTCTGGTGCGAAGCGACACGTACGAACTGCAAAGGCGTTAAATTTTACACGCCGAGGCAATGCGTACAAGCTGTTGAAATGCTCCGTAAAGAGCTCTGGTGCGAAGCAACACGTACGGAGTTTGAAAAACTCCGAACAGAGCTCTGGTGCGAAGCGACACGTACGAACTGCAAAGGCGTTAAATTTTACACGCCGAGGCAATGCGTACAAGCTGTTGAAATGCTCCGTAAAGAGCTCTGGTGCGAAGCAACACGTACGGAGTTTGAAAAACTCCGAACAGAGCTCTGGTGCGAAGCGACACGTACGAACTGCAAAGGCGTTAAATTTTACACGCCGAGGCAATGCGTACAAGCTGTTGAAATGCTCCGTAAAGAGCTCTGGTGCGAAGCAACACGTACGGAGTTTGAAAAACTCCGAACAGAGCTCTGGTGCGAAGCGACACGTACGAACTGCAAAGGCGTTAAATTTTACACGCCGAGGCAATGCGTACAAGCTGTTGAAATGCTCCGTAAAGAGCTCTGGTGCGAAGCAACACGTACGGAGTTTGAAAAACTCCGAACAGAGCTCTGGTGCGAAGCGACACGTACGAACTGCAAAGGCGTTAAATTTTACACGCCGAGGCAATGCGTACAAGCTGTTGAAATGCTCCGTAAAGAGCTCTGGTGCGAAGCAACACGTACGGAGTTTGAAAAACTCCGAACAGAGCTCTGGTGCGAAGCGACACGTACGAACTGCAAAGGCGTTAAATTTTACACGCCGAGGCAATGCGTACAAGCTGTTGAAATGCTCCGTAAAGAGCTCTGGTGCGAAGCAACACGTACGGAGTTTGAAAAACTCCGAACAGAGCTCTGGTGCGAAGCGACACGTACGAACTGCAAAGGCGTTAAATTTTACACGCCGAGGCAATGCGTACAAGCTGTTGAAATGCTCCGTAAAGAGCTCTGGTGCGAAGCAACACGTACGGAGTTTGAAAAACTCCGAACAGAGCTCTGGTGCGAAGCGACACGTACGAACTGCAAAGGCGTTAAATTTTACACGCCGAGGCAATGCGTACAAGCTGTTGAAATGCTCCGTAAAGAGCTCTGGTGCGAAGCAACACGTACGGAGTTTGAAAAACTCCGAACAGAGCTCTGGTGCGAAGCGACACGTACGAACTGCAAAGGCGTTAAATTTTACACGCCGAGGCAATGCGTACAAGCTGTTGAAATGCTCCGTAAAGAGCTCTGGTGCGAAGCAACACGTACGGAGTTTGAAAAACTCCGAACAGAGCTCTGGTGCGAAGCGACACGTACGAACTGCAAAGGCGTTAAATTTTACACGCCGAGGCAATGCGTACAAGCTGTTGAAATGCTCCGTAAAGAGCTCTGGTGCGAAGCAACACGTACGGAGTTTGAAAAACTCCGAACAGAGCTCTGGTGCGAAGCGACACGTACGAACTGCAAAGGCGTTAAATTTTACACGCCGAGGCAATGCGTACAAGCTGTTGAAATGCTCCGTAAAGAGCTCTGGTGCGAAGCAACACGTACGGAGTTTGAAAAACTCCGAACAGAGCTCTGGTGCGAAGCGACACGTACGAACTGCAAAGGCGTTAAATTTTACACGCCGAGGCAATGCGTACAAGCTGTTGAAATGCTCCGTAAAGAGCTCTGGTGCGAAGCAACACGTACGGAGTTTGAAAAACTCCGAACAGAGCTCTGGTGCGAAGCGACACGTACGAACTGCAAAGGCGTTAAATTTTACACGCCGAGGCAATGCGTACAAGCTGTTGAAATGCTCCGTAAAGAGCTCTGGTGCGAAGCAACACGTACGGAGTTTGAAAAACTCCGAACAGAGCTCTGGTGCGAAGCGACACGTACGAACTGCAAAGGCGTTAAATTTTACACGCCGAGGCAATGCGTACAAGCTGTTGAAATGCTCCGTAAAGAGCTCTGGTGCGAAGCAACACGTACGGAGTTTGAAAAACTCCGAACAGAGCTCTGGTGCGAAGCGACACGTACGAACTGCAAAGGCGTTAAATTTTACACGCCGAGGCAATGCGTACAAGCTGTTGAAATGCTCCGTAAAGAGCTCTGGTGCGAAGCAACACGTACGGAGTTTGAAAAACTCCGAACAGAGCTCTGGTGCGAAGCGACACGTACGAACTGCAAAGGCGTTAAATTTTACACGCCGAGGCAATGCGTACAAGCTGTTGAAATGCTCCGTAAAGAGCTCTGGTGCGAAGCAACACGTACGGAGTTTGAAAAACTCCGAACAGAGCTCTGGTGCGAAGCGACACGTACGAACTGCAAAGGCGTTAAATTTTACACGCCGAGGCAATGCGTACAAGCTGTTGAAATGCTCCGTAAAGAGCTCTGGTGCGAAGCAACACGTACGGAGTTTGAAAAACTCCGAACAGAGCTCTGGTGCGAAGCGACACGTACGAACTGCAAAGGCGTTAAATTTTACACGCCGAGGCAATGCGTACAAGCTGTTGAAATGCTCCGTAAAGAGCTCTGGTGCGAAGCAACACGTACGGAGTTTGAAAAACTCCGAACAGAGCTCTGGTGCGAAGCGACACGTACGAACTGCAAAGGCGTTAAATTTTACACGCCGAGGCAATGCGTACAAGCTGTTGAAATGCTCCGTAAAGAGCTCTGGTGCGAAGCAACACGTACGGAGTTTGAAAAACTCCGAACAGAGCTCTGGTGCGAAGCGACACGTACGAACTGCAAAGGCGTTAAATTTTACACGCCGAGGCAATGCGTACAAGCTGTTGAAATGCTCCGTAAAGAGCTCTGGTGCGAAGCAACACGTACGGAGTTTGAAAAACTCCGAACAGAGCTCTGGTGCGAAGCGACACGTACGAACTGCAAAGGCGTTAAATTTTACACGCCGAGGCAATGCGTACAAGCTGTTGAAATGCTCCGTAAAGAGCTCTGGTGCGAAGCAACACGTACGGAGTTTGAAAAACTCCGAACAGAGCTCTGGTGCGAAGCGACACGTACGAACTGCAAAGGCGTTAAATTTTACACGCCGAGGCAATGCGTACAAGCTGTTGAAATGCTCCGTAAAGAGCTCTGGTGCGAAGCAACACGTACGGAGTTTGAAAAACTCCGAACAGAGCTCTGGTGCGAAGCGACACGTACGAACTGCAAAGGCGTTAAATTTTACACGCCGAGGCAATGCGTACAAGCTGTTGAAATGCTCCGTAAAGAGCTCTGGTGCGAAGCAACACGTACGGAGTTTGAAAAACTCCGAACAGAGCTCTGGTGCGAAGCGACACGTACGAACTGCAAAGGCGTTAAATTTTACACGCCGAGGCAATGCGTACAAGCTGTTGAAATGCTCCGTAAAGAGCTCTGGTGCGAAGCAACACGTACGGAGTTTGAAAAACTCCGAACAGAGCTCTGGTGCGAAGCGACACGTACGAACTGCAAAGGCGTTAAATTTTACACGCCGAGGCAATGCGTACAAGCTGTTGAAATGCTCCGTAAAGAGCTCTGGTGCGAAGCAACACGTACGGAGTTTGAAAAACTCCGAACAGAGCTCTGGTGCGAAGCGACACGTACGAACTGCAAAGGCGTTAAATTTTACACGCCGAGGCAATGCGTACAAGCTGTTGAAATGCTCCGTAAAGAGCTCTGGTGCGAAGCAACACGTACGGAGTTTGAAAAACTCCGAACAGAGCTCTGGTGCGAAGCGACACGTACGAACTGCAAAGGCGTTAAATTTTACACGCCGAGGCAATGC
>JACCHX010000015.1:5000-12500 GCA_018907135.1 Kradibia gibbosae | reverse complement strand
CTTGGGAAGGCTGTGGAGTGTTGGCTCCCCACACCCACCCCACCCCTCTTTGAACGCAATACGAGACCCTGAGCAAGGCTGCTGAACGATGTTGGTAAGTGAGGTGGCCTGCCTGGGGTCCCAATATCCTCATGGAGTTCGAATGGACTCCACTCTCTCCTAACCTATCCGGCGTGCTTGCACGTCACAGCCCTGTATGGCCGTCGACCGTGCAGGGTTCAAAAAGTGAAAGCGGGCTGTGCTTTCCGAAAGGTGCACGCTGCTGCTGCGGTGGCACAAGCACAGACTCGCGAGAAACGGAGAATAATCTCTAAATTTCGTGTTGCAGAAAGCAACACGTACGGACTTGAGAGGAAGTCTGTCATGTGTCACTATAACAACGTCATCAGTGACATGAAGAAGGAAAGGAGGAAGAAGAGGTGAGAAGGATGACGAGGAGATGGCTAAGGGAGCCATGTAAAACAAAACCCGACCTACCAATGATGACAAGCTACAACCCGATGAAAAAATCCGGAAGCAAAATAGCCCTCCATTCGGATTTCCGGGAGAGGGCCATCGGGAGGAGGTTTGTTAGCGTCGACGGGTCGGTAAGTGACCAAAATACTAGGGAAGGGAACACGGCGACTGGCGGAGAAGCCGGTGGCGGAGCGGGTCCCCGAAAGATTGTAAACTCAATGAAAAAAGCTCCGACCACTGGCCGATCATTCAACGCCTTAGCCGTGTCAGGGTGCGGTCGGCGGGCCGTCGATCCCATTGTTTTGCTTACGCGAATAGACGATGGGTACGCGTCCAGTATGGAGGTACCCACAATAGGGGCCGTCGCGAAACCCCAAAGTAGGAATGTAAAATCACGCGTAACGGGCGGAATCGCGAATCGCGGGCTAGGCCTCAAAATAATGCAGCTCAATATGCGAAGAGCTGCAACGGTTATGGGCGAAACCCGACAGCTAGTGTCGGCTAAGCACCTGGACCTCCTGCTTCTTCAGGAGCCGTACACGGTGTTCGACAAAGGCTCAGGGTACAACGGGTACAAGCTGAGGGGTTTAGGTAGTGGGTTTAGAACGGCGATGGTCAGGAAAAGCACCACTAAAGGGAACGCGCCCGGTGCGGCTGTAGTCGCCACTAACCCAAATATCAAAATGATGTTCATGCCTCAGCTTAGTACGGTACACTCCGTGTGCACGTATATCGAAGCTCCCGGGCTTAGTTTCTATGCCGTTTCGTGCTACTTTAAGTACGCGGACGATGTGGACAAGCATCTCAAACAGCTTGAGAAGGTACTCAGGTTTTTGAGAGGGAAGAGGTATATAATAGGGGTAGACTCGAACGCCGAGCATTCTCTATGGAGCCCCAGAATTGGACGTTCCGAGAGTGCCGTAAAAGGCAACAAGCTCTATGAGCTAATCGAAAAGTTCGATCTACATGTAGCAAACGATCGTAGCCAACCTCCAACATTTGAGTCGGAAAACGGGACTTCGTATATCGATGTTACCCTAGTATCCCCCTCTATGCGTAAAAATTTGCGTAGTTGGAGGGTCCGCCAGGACTGGACTACAAGTGATCACAACTCGATAGACATCGAGCTGCTATGTGACTCGAAAACAGAGCACGAGGACCGAAACTCTGAAAGCGCAGAGGAGCCTAGAAGGTTCAATGTAAAGCGAGCCAACTGGACTCAATTCGAGAGTGCACTGGAGTCGTCGAGAGAAAGGTTGATGCGGCTCAGCCTAGGAAGTAGGGCGGAAATAGAGAAAGGAGCATGCGAGCTCACAAATGCCATCATTAAGGCATGTGAGAAATCGATGCCACGGAAACGTTTGTATAGAAAGTCCAATCCGTGGTGGACAAAAGAATTAAGTGCCGCAAGGCAAAGAGCTTGTAGACTTAGAAGCATTGCCCAGAAGGCGAGAAGTATTCCCCCTTCTTATGCTGCGGCCAGAGAGAGGTACTTGTTGCATTTGCACGAGTACGGCCGGCAGATAAGGAGGGCAAAAATTGAAAGCTGGAGACGTGCTGTCTCCAGCATCGGTAATAACGATCCCTGGGGCTTTATTTACAAGCTCCAGGCGAAGAAAATAAAAAATCAAAGCGTACTTTACGCTATTAAAAACGAATCAAAAATAGAGTCTGCGGACATAAAGTCCGCCGCGGAAAAACTTCTGGACGTGCATATTCCGAAGGATAGCACTGAGGACGACTCCCTCGAGCAAAAATCTGCCCGAGAGGATTGCAGTAGAGCTCCTGACTCGGAAGCCGCAAGCCCCTTTACGAAGGCCGAAGTCAGAGAAGCTATCTCTAAGTTTAAAGATAATAAAGCGCCTGGGTTGGACTTGGTCGAGGTACCAGCCCTAAAAAAGGCGATGAAAGTCGTCCCAGAATTCATAAAAGAGCTCATGAACGGGTGCCTGAGGGTTGGAGTCTTCCCCAAAATCTGGAAGAAAGGCTCTTTGAGAATGATTCCAAAAGGGGAGGATAAAGACCCGCAGAACCCGAAATCTTACAGACCGATCTGCCTGTTGTCGGTGCTTGGGAAGCTATTAGAACGCCTCCTCCTGCTTAGAATGAACGAAAACGTTCTTGCCGCTGGAAGTCTGACTCCGTGCCAGTACGGTTTCGTAGCTGGTAAATCAACGGAGGATGCAATAGTTGGGCTACGCCGAATTGCGAATCTTTCGACCAAGAAAATCGTGACGGCGCTTCTGTTCGACATCAGCGGGGCCTTCGACAACATCTTTAGGCCAACAGTCCTTCAAGGACTGAAGAACAAAAACTGCCCCAGCAATGTATACAAAGTCATTGCCGACTACTTCCAAAAGAGAAGTGTAGAATTGAGATGGGGCACCCAAGCAGTATCCAGAGACTCGGACCGAGGCTGCCCGCAAGGGTCGGTTCTCGGGCCGATCTGCTGGAACGTTGGGTTTGATCAACTCCTAGAGTCGCTTCGCACTCTCATAGGAGACAAAGTAGTTGCCTACGCGGACGATCTAGTGATAGTCGTCGATGGCAACAGTCGGATAGAGGTGGAGAGGGCAGGACAAGAGGTGGTCCGCGTGATAGAGGCTTGGTGTACCGGCGCCAAGCTTCAAATTTCGAAAGAAAAGACGGTCGCTATTACTATTAAAAAGCAGGCCCAGGCAGGTAAAAGCCGCCGAAAAAAGAATAATAAAAACTCGAAAAGTGAAAGAGACCCTATCATTAAGATAGGGTCACAAAACGTAAAATTTAAAAGCTGCGTTCGGTATCTCGGCGTAGACTTCGATAAGAATTTTTCAATAATGTCCCACGTTAGGGGACTTAGAGAAAAGATAGTCCCGCTCTTCGCAAGTCTTAGGAAAATATCCAAAACGACTTGGGGACTGTCTTATAATACCGCAAAAATTATTCTAAAAGGCGTGCTCATCCCGATCGTTTCATATGCTGCCGCGGGATGGGGCGACCTAGGAAATGTGCATAGCTGGAGAATCTTGAGGGATCTCCACAGGCGGGCACTTATTGGCGTGACGAGAGCGTACAAAACGGTCTCGTACGCGGCGGTGTGTGTGCTGGCTGGGGAGTTCCCGGTGGATATACAAATCCGCATGCACATCGCGAGGTATAAAATTAGAAAAGGTAAAGACGCCGAGATGGGCAGTAGAAAAATCTACTGCAATAGTGGTGATGCTCTTAAGGAGATCCTGGATGAGGCATACAATATGTGGCAGGCAGAATGGGATCAAAGCGAAAAAGGCCGTGCCACGTATGCCTTCTTTAAAGACGTCAGAGAGCGAGTGGAGATGGGGTGGATAAATCCTTGTTACTACAGCTCGCAGGTTCTGACTGGCCATGGCGACTTCGGGCAGAAACTTTTTCTGCTTGGCCTGGCTGATCAACGGGCCTGTGGATGTGGGGCTGAGGACACCTCGGACCACCAACTTCTTGACTGTCCAAATTATGCACCCCAGAGGGAGGTTCTACTGGAAAATGTTGACTCTTGCAACACTGCGTCCATCAAAAGGCAGCTGATGTCGCGGCAGAAATTCGACTTGTTCAAGCAATTCTGCAGGGTGACGCTCCTGCTGAAGGACGATACAGCGGAACTCTCAGAGGGGGCTATCTGAAAGAACGCGAAAGCAGCCAATTTAAAATAAGTCTTTACTATCCCGATTCTTCTAAAATCTGCTCGGAAATAGAATTCATAAATGCTCAACTGGGCTCTTGTCGGAGAGCGCAGAATGTGTGAAGCGGTACTGCACTAATTCGCAGTATACGCCAACACGAGCATTAGATCGTTAGATTTCGAAGCGATCTGGAGAACTCAAATCGAGAACTCAAGCCTCAAAGGCTCTGGAAACCCAAAAGTCAGAGGCACAGAAAGCAAGGGTCAATTATGTACGGTCCGAGCGGGACTGTAGTGAGCGCACCGCCCCGAGGTTCCCCGTGGGTGCAGCATCGGCGGTCGATAAAATTTTTTGGAAAACGGGGCGAAGCCCAAATAGTAAAGTAGAAGCCGAATGAAAATAAAAATACCGGCGTGCTGTAGCAAAGACGTCTCATCCGTGTCCGCGAGCTGGACAGGCATTTTTGGATGGTTGGTAGCGCCGTGATATTAGCGGGCGTGCGGGGTGGATGTACATTTAAATTAACTCTCGGTTAGTAAGCGCATACGAGACCCTGACAGCTGGCGCTGTGTAGTGAGGTGGCCTCCGGGGTCCCATATCCTCAGGAGTGAGTCCCTTTCCTACCATCCTGCGTGCTTGCACGTCACAGCCCTGATGCCGTCGACTGCAGGGTTCAAAGTGAAAGCGGGCTGGCTTTCCGAAGGTGCACGCCTGCTGCGGGGGCACAAGCACAGACTCGTAGAACGAGAATATCTCTAATTTCGTGTGCGAAGCACACGTACGGACTGAGAGGAGTCGTCATGTGTCACACAACAACCAGTGACATGAAGAAGGAAGGAGGAAGAAGTGAGAGATGACGAGGAGATGGCTAAGGGAGCCATGTAAAACAAAACCCGACCTACCAATGATGACAGGCTACGACCCGATGAAAAAATCCGGAGGAAAAATAGCCCTCCGTTCGGATCTCCGGGTGAGGGCCATCGGGAGGAGGTTTGTTAGCGTCGACAGGTCGGTAAGTGACCACAATGCTAGGGAAGGGAACACGGCGACTGGTGGAGAAGCCGGTGGCGGAGCGGGTCCCCGAAAGATTGTAAACTCAATGAAAAAAGCTCCGACCACTGGCCGATCATTCAACGCCTTAGCCGTGTCAGGGTGCGGTCGGCGGGCCGTCGATCCCATTGTTTTGCTTACGCGAATAGACGATGGGTACGCGTCCAGTATGGAGGTACCCACAATAGGGGCCGTCGCGAAACCCCAAAGTAGGAATGTAAAATCACGCGTAACGGGCGGAATCGCGAATCGCGGGCTAGGCCTCAAAATAATGCAGCTCAATATGCGAAGAGCTGCAACGGTTATGGGCGAAACCCGACAGCTAGTGTCGGCTAAGCACCTGGACCTCCTGCTTCTTCAGGAGCCGTACACGGTGTTCGACAAAGGCTCAGGGTACAACGGGTACAAGCTGAGGGGTTTAGGTAGTGGGTTTAGAACGGCGATGGTCAGGAAAAGCACCACTAAAGGGAACGCGCCCGGTGCGGCTGTAGTCGCCACTAACCCAAATATCAAAATGATGTTCATGCCTCAGCTTAGTACGGTACACTCCGTGTGCACGTATATCGAAGCTCCCGGGCTTAGTTTCTATGCCGTTTCGTGCTACTTTAAGTACGCGGACGATGTGGACAAGCATCTCAAACAGCTTGAGAAGGTACTCAGGTTTTTGAGAGGGAAGAGGTATATAATAGGGGTAGACTCGAACGCCGAGCATTCTCTATGGAGCCCCAGAATTGGACGTTCCGAGAGTGCCGTAAAAGGCAACAAGCTCTATGAGCTAATCGAAAAGTTCGATCTACATGTAGCAAACGATCGTAGCCAACCTCCAACATTTGAGTCGGAAAACGGGACTTCGTATATCGATGTTACCCTAGTATCCCCCTCTATGCGTAAAAATTTGCGTAGTTGGAGGGTCCGCCAGGACTGGACTACAAGTGATCACAACTCGATAGACATCGAGCTGCTATGTGACTCGAAAACAGAGCACGAGGACCGAAACTCTGAAAGCGCAGAGGAGCCTAGAAGGTTCAATGTAAAGCGAGCCAACTGGACTCAATTCGAGAGTGCACTGGAGTCGTCGAGAGAAAGGTTGATGCGGCTCAGCCTAGGAAGTAGGGCGGAAATAGAGAAAGGAGCATGCGAGCTCACAAATGCCATCATTAAGGCATGTGAGAAATCGATGCCACGGAAACGTTTGTATAGAAAGTCCAATCCGTGGTGGACAAAAGAATTAAGTGCCGCAAGGCAAAGAGCTTGTAGACTTAGAAGCATTGCCCAGAAGGCGAGAAGTATTCCCCCTTCTTATGCTGCGGCCAGAGAGAGGTACTTGTTGCATTTGCACGAGTACGGCCGGCAGATAAGGAGGGCAAAAATTGAAAGCTGGAGACGTGCTGTCTCCAGCATCGGTAATAACGATCCCTGGGGCTTTATTTACAAGCTCCAGGCGAAGAAAATAAAAAATCAAAGCGTACTTTACGCTATTAAAAACGAATCAAAAATAGAGTCTGCGGACATAAAGTCCGCCGCGGAAAAACTTCTGGACGTGCATATTCCGAAGGATAGCACTGAGGACGACTCCCTCGAGCAAAAATCTGCCCGAGAGGATTGCAGTAGAGCTCCTGACTCGGAAGCCGCAAGCCCCTTTACGAAGGCCGAAGTCAGAGAAGCTATCTCTAAGTTTAAAGATAATAAAGCGCCTGGGTTGGACTTGGTCGAGGTACCAGCCCTAAAAAAGGCGATGAAAGTCGTCCCAGAATTCATAAAAGAGCTCATGAACGGGTGCCTGAGGGTTGGAGTCTTCCCCAAAATCTGGAAGAAAGGCTCTTTGAGAATGATTCCAAAAGGGGAGGATAAAGACCCGCAGAACCCGAAATCTTACAGACCGATCTGCCTGTTGTCGGTGCTTGGGAAGCTATTAGAACGCCTCCTCCTGCTTAGAATGAACGAAAACGTTCTTGCCGCTGGAAGTCTGACTCCGTGCCAGTACGGTTTCGTAGCTGGTAAATCAACGGAGGATGCAATAGTCGAGTTACGCCGAATTGCGAATCTTTCGACCAAGAAAATCGTGACGGCGCTTCTGTTCGACATCAGCGGGGCCTTCGACAACATCTTTAGGCCAACAGTCCTTCAAGGACTGAAGAACAAAAACTGCCCCAGCAATGTATACAAAGTCATTGCCGACTACTTCCAAAAGAGAAGTGTAGAATTGAGATGGGGCACCCAAGCAGTATCCAGAGACTCGGACCGAGGCTGCCCGCAAGGGTCGGTTCTCGGGCCGATCTGCTGGAACGTTGGGTTTGATCAACTCCTAGAGTCGCTTCGCACTCTCATAGGAGACAAAGTAGTTGCCTACGCG
>JACCHX010000014.1:92500-95000 GCA_018907135.1 Kradibia gibbosae | reverse complement strand
AGAGAGCCACACCACAGGAGAAGGTTCACCACCACCAGGATGACGGGAGGTGGGATTTCCCTCAGCTGCCTCGCCGTGAGCCCGTCGGGTCCAGGCGAGACAGCCAGAGGGGGAAGGTTAGTTTTAATCTCCTGTAGGGTGACGGGCTCCCAGATTCCCTGGAGCACACTGGCCGACGTCAGCGTAGGCTTGGTGATGGTAGCCGGCTGAGTGAATACCGTCGACCAGTATGGCTCCATTCTCTCCCGGGGCGGCTGCGTGGAGTCCTCGAGCTCTCCCAGGATGGAGCGGATGCACCTGCTCCTGTTGGCCTTCCAATGCCTCTGCGTTGCGGCGTACTCCCTCCTCCTAAGGATCTTCCGGGATGTTGGTGGAAGAGGGCGGGTTGGAATGGCGCAACGGTGTTGACCATTACCCAACACGTCCTTAAGGAAGAGGGTGATATCCTGAAGGGTACGGGTTTTATCCCTGGATGTAAAGGCTCGATTCAGGATATCTTGGAGCCGGGATTGCTGGAAGTCCTCTCCTTGAAGCACCGGATGGTTGCTCAAGAATTCAAGCAACCTATCCGGGTCCTCGGATGGTGGTTGGAGAGGACTCGCAGGGCAGGAGGAAGGGGAGTTGGATGCAGCGAGGAGGCTAGCAACGGTATCCTTGTAACACTGGAGGCGACGTTGTCCTTTAATAGACTCCAGGGTCCTTTCGGGGAACGCCTGGTGGAGGGCTTTATTTATAAAGCGCACTGTACCAGTGAGAAGAGCTTCCTTTGTCGCAAGAAGGTTTCGCTCTTCCACTGTCCAGCGCGCCTTAGCCTGATTTGAGGGGGTGTTAATCCGATCAAACCAGGCTTTATGCATTCTCCGATGGTGAACGCCGCGTCCAGTGTTGGTGGTAAAGGATCTGTTGCAACCGGGGAACTGGCAAGGAAAGGATAGAGGTATTAGGTCAGTTGGGGTAGTGCAGTCAGAGGACGCACTACTAGGGTTTTCCGAGGCTTTTTTGGTATTTGGGCCAACTGAATTAGAGCGGACCGGAGGGGCTGGCAACCCCAAGGGTCCGCCGCTGCAATCTCATTAGGTTTTATCCTTGGCGGGCACCTCCCTTAGGAGGAGAGATCGCAGCTATCCCTGAGCAGGAGCAACCCAGGGCTAACCCGCCTTCCTGGGATATTACCAACCTTTGATGATCCCGGAAAAATCAAATATTCACATGAGGGTAATTCAATGTGGACATTTATCATCCCTGGATCATCTCCTTTGATAATATCACAGAAAAAAACTTTGACACAGGGGGGGATTCGAACCCATAATCTTTAGATTACGAATCTGAAGCCTAACCCACTGAGCCATAGTGCTCCTTAAGAGAGTCATAGTTACTCCCGCCGTTTACCCGCGCTTACTTGAATTTCTTCACGTTGACATTCAGAGCACTGGGCAGAAATCACATTGCGTCATCACCCGCGAGGGCCATCGCAATGCTTTGTTTTAATTAGACAGTCGGATTCCCCTAGTCCGTGCCAGTTCTGAGCTGAGCGTTGAATGGCGGCCGAAGAGGACGATCGGGACGGAAAACCGCCCCGAAGGCCTCGCAGCAAAGAAGGTCCAGGGGAGGCCAAGGCACGGTACCGAGCTCGGATCCTTTCGAATTGCGATGAACAATATCGACTCTCACCTCGCCCAGGCCCGGCACGTTAGCCAGACCCCCTTCACGACCAAGCCCGACGCGCCCCGCTCCTCAGAGCCAATCCTTATTCCGAAGTTACGGATCCAATTTGCCGACTTCCCTTACCTACATTAGTCTATCGACTAGAGGCTCTTTACCTTGGAGACCTGCTGCGGATATGGGTACGAACCGGCGCGACGTCTCCACGTGGCCCTCTCCTGGATTTTCAAGGTCCGAGGGGAAGATCCGGACACCGCCGCAACTGCGGTGCTCTTCGCGTTCCAAACCATATCTCCCTGCTAGAGGTTTCCATGGAACTCGAACGCTTATACAGAAAAGAAAACTCTTCCCGGATCTCCCGACGGCGTCTCCAGGTCACTTTGGGTTGCCCCGACGAACACTCTTACGAGGGCCCGAATTGTATGCGGTTCCGCTGCCGGGTTCCGGAATAGGAACCGGATTCCCTTTCGCCCGACGGGTGTGTGCGTTTCAACGTTTTCTTTTTCGTCTTTGCGCTTTCGTACAAATCTCACTTTCGTACACCGTCATCGACATAGGATTTCTCCTAGGGCTTAGGATCGACTGACTCGTGTGCAACGGCTGTTCACACGAAACCCTTCTCCACGTCAGTCCTCCAGGGCCTCGCTGGAGTATTTGCTACTACCACCAAGATCTGCACCGACGGCGGCTCCAGGCAGGCTCACGCCCAAACCCTTCTGCGCGCACCGTCGCGACCCTCCTACTCGTCAGGGCTTCGCCGACGACCGGGCGAAACCGGCCGCCAAATTGCCGCTGACGGCCGAGTATAGGCGCGACGCTTCAGCGCCATCCATTTTCA
>JACCHX010000014.1:80000-82500 GCA_018907135.1 Kradibia gibbosae | reverse complement strand
TGTAATCGAGGAGTTCCAGTGGAAGGCCAGCAGCTTTAGCACAAGCTAGAAGGGCCGAGTGGTGGACGCTGTCGAAGGCCTTCGCGATGTCCACCGACGCCATGTGGAGAGACCGGTGGGAGGCCATTGTGTTCCTCAGGATGGCATCGAGGAGGACGGTGTTGTCCCTGCAGCCGTCAATCCCCTTGCGGAAGGCTCGCTGTTCCTTGCTCAGACAGACGGCACCATCAATCCTCTGCGCTATCACCTTATGAACAAGGCGAGTCAGCACAGAGGAGACGGTGATGGGGCGGAAGTCGCCCGGCTGCCTGGCGTGAGCCTTCTTGGGGATGAAGATGGTTCTGGCCCGGGAGAGTTGGTCCGGGAGAGAGCCACACCACAGGAGAAGGTTCACCACCACCAGGATGACGGGAGGTGGGATTTCCCTCAGCTGCCTCGCCGTGAGCCCGTCGGGTCCAGGCGAGACAGCCAGAGGGGGAAGGTTAGTTTTAATCTCCTGTAGGGTGACGGGCTCCCAGATTCCCTGGAGCACACTGGCCGACGTCAGCGTAGGCTTGGTGATGGTAGCCGGCTGAGTGAATACCGTCGACCAGTATGGCTCCATTCTCTCCCGGGGCGGCTGCGTGGAGTCCTCGAGCTCTCCCAGGATGGAGCGGATGCACCTGCTCCTGTTGGCCTTCCAATGCCTCTGCGTTGCGGCGTACTCCCTCCTCCTAAGGATCTTCCGGGATGTTGGTGGAAGAGGGCGGGTTGGAATGGCGCAACGGTGTTGACCATTACCCAACACGTCCTTAAGGAAGAGGGTGATATCCTGAAGGGTACGGGTTTTATCCCTGGATGTAAAGGCTCGATTCAGGATATCTTGGAGCCGGGATTGCTGGAAGTCCTCTCCTTGAAGCACCGGATGGTTGCTCAAGAATTCAAGCAACCTATCCGGGTCCTCGGATGGTGGTTGGAGAGGACTCGCAGGGCAGGAGGAAGGGGAGTTGGATGCAGCGAGGAGGCTAGCAACGGTATCCTTGTAACACTGGAGGCGACGTTGTCCTTTAATAGACTCCAGGGTCCTTTCGGGGAACGCCTGGTGGAGGGCTTTATTTATAAAGCGCACTGTACCAGTGAGAAGAGCTTCCTTTGTCGCAAGAAGGTTTCGCTCTTCCACTGTCCAGCGCGCCTTAGCCTGATTTGAGGGGGTGTTAATCCGATCAAACCAGGCTTTATGCATTCTCCGATGGTGAACGCCGCGTCCAGTGTTGGTGGTAAAGGATCTGTTGCAACCGGGGAACTGGCAAGGAAAGGATAGAGGTATTAGGTCAGTTGGGGTAGTGCAGTCAGAGGACGCACTACTAGGGTTTTCCGAGGCTTTTTTGGTATTTGGGCCAACTGAATTAGAGCGGACCGGAGGGGCTGGCAACCCCAAGGGTCCGCCGCTGCAATCTCATTAGGTTTTATCCTTGGCGGGCACCTCCCTTAGGAGGAGAGATCGCAGCTATCCCTGAGCAGGAGCAACCCAGGGCTAACCCGCCTTCCTGGGATATTACCAACCTTTGATGATCCCGGAAAAATCAAATATTCACATGAGGGTAATTCAATGTGGACATTTATCATCCCTGGATCATCTCCTTTGATAATATCACAGAAAAAAACTTTGACACAGGGGGGGATTCGAACCCATAATCTTTAGATTACGAATCTGAAGCCTAACCCACTGAGCCATAGTGCTCCTTAAGAGAGTCATAGTTACTCCCGCCGTTTACCCGCGCTTACTTGAATTTCTTCACGTTGACATTCAGAGCACTGGGCAGAAATCACATTGCGTCATCACCCGCGAGGGCCATCGCAATGCTTTGTTTTAATTAGACAGTCGGATTCCCCTAGTCCGTGCCAGTTCTGAGCTGAGCGTTGAATGGCGGCCGAAGAGGACGATCGGGACGGAAAACCGCCCCGAAGGCCTCGCAGCAAAGAAGGTCCAGGGGAGGCCAAGGCACGGTACCGAGCTCGGATCCTTTCGAATTGCGATGAACAATATCGACTCTCACCTCGCCCAGGCCCGGCACGTTAGCCAGACCCCCTTCACGACCAAGCCCGACGCGCCCCGCTCCTCAGAGCCAATCCTTATTCCGAAGTTACGGATCCAATTTGCCGACTTCCCTTACCTACATTAGTCTATCGACTAGAGGCTCTTTACCTTGGAGACCTGCTGCGGATATGGGTACGAACCGGCGCGACGTCTCCACGTGGCCCTCTCCTGGATTTTCAAGGTCCGAGGGGAAGATCCGGACACCGCCGCAACTGCGGTGCTCTTCGCGTTCCAAACCATATCTCCCTGCTAGAGGTTTCCATGGAACTCGAACGCTTATACAGAAAAGAAAACTCTTCCCGGATCTCCCGACGGCGTCTCCAGGTCACTTTGGGTTGCCCCGACGAACACTCTTACGAGGGCCCGAATTGTATGCGGTTCCGCTGCCGGGTTCCGGAATAGGAACCGGATTCCCTTTCGCCC
>JACCHX010000014.1:62500-67500 GCA_018907135.1 Kradibia gibbosae | reverse complement strand
TAATTCTCTTGTCCACCACGGATTGGACTTTCGAAACAAACGTTTCCGTGGCATCGATTTCTCACACGCCGCAATGATAGCGTTCGTGAGTTCTTTGGCTCCCTCTTCGATTTCCGACCTACTTCCTAGGTTGAGCCGCATCAACCTTTCTCTCGACGACTCCAGTTCACTCTCGAATCGAGTCCAGTCGGTTCGCTTTACATTTAACCTTCCGGAATTCTCTGTGCGTTCAGAGTTTCGGTCCTCGTGCTCTGTTTTCGTGTCGCCCTGCAACTCGATGTCTATCGAGTTGTGATCACTTGTAGTCCAGTCCTGACGGACCCTCCAACTACGCAAATTTTTACGCATAGAGGGGGATACTAGGGTAATATCGATATACGAAGTCCCGTTCTCCGACTCAAACGTTGGAGGTTGGCTACGATCGTTTGCTATATGTAGATCGAACTTTTCGATTAGCTCATAGAGCTTGTTGCCTTTTACAGCACTCTCGGAACGTCCAATTCTGGGGCTCCATAGAGAATGCTCGGCGTTCGTGTCTACCCCTATTATATACCATCTTCCCTCTCAAAAACCTGAGTACCTTCTCAAGCTGTTTGAGATGCTTGTCCACATCGTCCGCGTACTTAAAGTAGCACGAAACGGAATAGAAACTAAGCCCGGGAGCTTCGATATACGTGCACACGGAGTGTACCGTACTAAGCTGAGGCATGAACATCATTTTGATATTTGGGTTAGTGGCGACTACAGCCGCACCGGGCGCGTTCCCTTTAGTGGTGCTTTTCCTGACCATCGCCGTTCTAAACCCACTACCTAAACCCCTCAGCTTGTACCCGTTGTACCCTGAGCCTTTGTCGAACACCGTGTACGGCTCCTGAAGAAGCAGGAGGTCCAGGTGCTTAGCCGACACTAGCTGTCGGGTTTCGCCCATAACCGTTGCAGCTCTTCGCATATTGAGCTGCATTATTTTGAGGCCTAGCCCGCGATTCGCGATTCCGCCCGTTACGCGTGATTTTATATTCCTACTTTGGGGTTTCGCGACGGCCCCTATTGTGGGTACCTCCATACTGGACGCGTACCCATCGTCTATTCGCGTAAGCAAAACAATGGGATCGACGGCCCGCCGACCGCACCCTGACACGGCTAAGGCGTTGAATGATCGGCCAGTGGTCGGAGCTTTTTTCATTGAGTTTACAATCTTTCGGGGACCCGCTCCGCCACCGGCTTCTCCACCAGTCGCCGTGTTCCCTTCCCTAGTATTTTGGTCACTTACCGACCCGTCGACGCTAACAAACCTCCTCCCGATGGCCCTCTCCCGGAAATCCGAATGGAGGGCTATTTTGCTTCCGGATTTTTTCATCGGGTTGTAGCTTGTCATCATTGGTAGGTCGGGTTTTTGTTTTACATGGCTCCCTTAGCCATCTCCTCGTCATCCTTCTCACCTTTTCTTCCTCCTTTCCTTCTTCATGTCACTGATTACGTTGTTATAGTGACACATGACAGACTTCCTCTCAAGTCCGTACGTGTTGCTTTCTGCAACACGAAATTTAGAGATTATTCTCCCTTTCTCGCGAGCCTGTGCTTGTGCCACCGCAGCAGCAGCGTGCACCTTTCGGAAAGCACAGCCCGCTTTCACTTTTTGAACCCTGCACGGTCGACGGCCACACAGGGCTGTGACGTGCAAGCACGCCGGATAGGTTAGGAGAGAGCGGAGTCCATTCGAACTCCATGAGGATATTGGGACCCCAGGCAGGCCACCTCACTTACCAACATCGTTCAGCAGCCTTGCTCAGGGTCTCGTATTGCGTTCAAAGAGGGGTGGGGTGGGTGTGGGGAGCCAACACTCCAAAGCCTTCCCAAGTGGTGACCCGAGGTACTAACCATGGCCCCGGCGCGACTTTGGTTCATTACGGGTACCAGTGCATTTCAACCGGGGTTCGGCGTTGGCCGAGGTAGATAGGGACAGTGGGAATCTCGTTAATCCATTCATGCGCGTCACTAATTAGATGACGAGGCATTTGGCTAAATTTCTCTTGTCTTTTTATTATTATTCTTACTACATTATTAGTACAAGATCAAGATCATTATACTCGTTATTACAGTCGAGTAGTACATTATCGCAATACCGTAATCTTTTTACAACTTAGCCAGTTCTCCGATTGAATACCCTAAACGCCGCATAACCCCCTATGAGGACTCGGGTAGCCATGACACTGGCGTCCCTCCGGGTCAGTATCCCCAGCTGCAGGAGGTCTTGTATACATTTCGCGTTCCAGACTCCCCTGCAGTTGAGGATCATCGGTAGATGTAGGATCGATGTAACTCCGAAGTCGCGTCTAATGGCATCATCGATGTCCGGGATGTCGGCGTACTTTCGAATCTTGAAGGTGCGAGCACGCTCCAAGTCCGATTGCTCGCCAACTATCCCGGCCTCGATAACTACCGCGAGACTCCCCATTGTAGCTAAGAGGTCGGGTTTCCGCAACCCCACTGATGTTGTGAAGTGGGGTTCCTCCTTGACGGTGTATCCCTGCCTCCTAAGATTGCGAGCTGCGAACGACAGGACTGCGTCGTGTCTCTGGATCCTGATGTTGTGGGTACGGGGGCAGATTTGCAGAATATGGTTGTTGGTTTCTGCAACCCCGCACCCAGCACGACAAGTCCTGTCTAGTCCTCTTCCCCTGGTGGTCCGGGAACGGCTGGGAAGGGCCCCTATCCTGACTCTGTTGCAATTGATGTAATCGCGACCAGTCAGGAGTCGGGTACCGTCGGCAACCCACTGATGTTGCCCGGTTGCCGCCGCCGATGCTTTAAGAGGACTTCCTTCGATGGAGTTGTGAAGTAGAGCGGCCCACCGCTTGTTGATGTCCTCTGTGTGGCGGATTGCCACACCTTTGTCGGTGAGCCGCTTTTCACAGCCCGCAATCTCAAGACGCAGGTATTCTCCACACTGGTCCCCCACGAAGCTCATCAGTCTTCTGCGCCGGTGTAGAGGCGCTAGCCAGCGGATGGAAGGCAGTCCTAGTCCCCCCTCCCCAACGGGGGCATGGAAGTATCCCGATGGAGTGTCGTTGGGGAGGCAGAGCCATTGCTTCACTGTACCCCTCACCATGGTATCCACTCTGCTCAATTCGCCGATGGATACGCTGCCCAACGCCATGTCATAGAATAGCGAGGGCAGCGCACTCGTGCGAAGAGCAAAGAGCCGTTGTTGAGGCTTGAGTGGAGCCCTGGTGAGAGATCGCAGGAGCTCGGACGCCTTGCTGGCTAGAGGGCTGCGTCTTCTGCCCTCCGGGGAGAACTCGATCCCTAGGTAGGACCATGAGTCCTCCCGACTGAGAACCCGCAGGGGCTGGTGGTTGACGGTGAACTTTCGACTCTGGTCCACCGTGGCACGCTTCTTGTGCCCATCCCCGAAGATCGACAAGGAATGGGACTTCTCGATGTTGGGTAGCATGCCACACTGGCCGAGAAACAATGATGTCCGGTTTAGCAGATCTTGGAGACCTGCTGGTGTCTCGGCCAGTAGGACCAGGTCGTCAGCGAAGGCCATGGCTCTGATGTTGGTGCCGTTGAATTCAACCCCTGAGGTTGGAGGGAGTGATCGGAGCAGAGTGTCCATTACGATGTTGAACAGGACTGGGGATAGTGGATCCCCCTGCCTCACTCCCCTGGTAACCCTCAGGGGGGGCGAACACCATCCCGGTCCCCCTAGTGTGGTTCTGCTGCTGGCGTAGTACCCCTGGATGTAATCGAGGAGTTCTAGTGGAAGGCCAGCAGCTTTAGCACAAGCTAGAAGGGCCGAGTGGTGGACGCTGTCGAAGGCCTTCGTGATGTCCACCGACGCCATGTGGAGAGACCGGTGGGAGGCCATTGCGTTCCTTAGGACCGCATCCAGGAGGACGGTGTTGTCCCTGCAGCCGTCAATCCCCTTGCGGAAGGCTCGCTGTTCCTTGGACAGACAGACGGCACCATCAATCCTCTGCGCTATCACCTTATGAACAAGGCGAGTCAGCACAGAGGAGACGGTGATGGGGCGGAAGTCGCCCGGCTGCCTGGCGTGAGCCTTCTTGGGGATGAAGATGGTTCTGGCCCGGGAGAGTTGGTCCGGGAGAGAGCCACACCACAGGAGAAGGTTAACCACCACCAGGATGACGGGAGGTGGGATTTCCCTCAGCTGCCTCGCCGTGAGCCCGTCGGGTCCAGGCGAGACAGCCAGAGGGGGAAGGTTAGTTTTAATCTCCTGTAGGGTGACGGGCTCCCAGATTCCCTGGAGCACACTGGCCGACGTCAGCGTAGGCTTGGTGTTGGTAGCCGGCTGAGTGAATACCGTCGACCAGTATGGCTCCATTCTCTCCCGGGGCGGCTGCGTGGAGTCCTCGAGCTCTCCCAGGATGGAGCGGATGCACCTGCTCCTGTTGGCCTTCCAATGCCTCTGCGTTGCGGCATACTCCCTCCTCCTAAGGATCTTCCGGGATGTTGGTGGAAGAGGGCGGGTTGGGATGGCGCAACGGTGTTGACCATTACCCAACACGTCCTTAAGGAAGAGGGTGATATCCTGAAGAGTACGGGTTTTATCCCTGGATGTAAAGGCTCGATTCAGGATATCTTGGAGCCGGGATTGCTGGAAGTCCTCTCCTTGAAGCACCGGATGGTTGCTCAAGAATTCAAGCAACCTATCCGGGTTCTCGGATGGTGGTTGGAGAGGACTCGCAGGGCAGGAGGAAGGGGAGTTGGATGCAGCGAGGAGGCTAGCAACAGTATCCTTGTAACACTGGAGGCGGCGTTGTCCTTTAATAGACTCCAGGGTCCTCTCGGGGAACGCCTGGTGGAGGGCTTTATTTATAAAGCGCACTGTACCAGTGAGAAGAGCTTCCTTCGTCGCAAGAAGGTTTTGCTCTTCCACTGTCCAGCGCGCCTTAGCCTGATTTGAGGGGGTGTTAATCCGATCAAACCAGGCTTTATGCATTCTCCGATGGTGAACGCCGCGTCCAGTGTTGGTG
>JACCHX010000014.1:45000-52500 GCA_018907135.1 Kradibia gibbosae | reverse complement strand
GCCCCAGTCCTTCCGTAAAACCCTGCTAAAATAAATAATAAAATCGTAAATCCCCCCTATACTACCGGCTATCCGGCCCCTAAACTGCCTGACTTGTGGGGAAAAATTCAATCCCTCCTTGAATAACACGCCCAACCATTTCCATTCATTAACGCGCCTCAAAGCGACCCTCGCGTCTCCGTCGTCCGGGTCGGGGTAGGTAAACTCCCTCCCCCAGCCCAGCCTGCCCCTGAGGAAGAGACATACCGTCTTCTTCCTCGAGACAAACACCCCCGCCCTCAAACTCCACTCCCGCACGCGGCCCATGCACTCCTCCAAGCGGGCCTGCAATGCGGCCCTGCTGTCGGCATGCAGCACCACGACCAGGTCGTCCGCGTACGCCACCACCTGGAAACCGGTGGCGGCGAGGCTCTTCAGCAGGCCGTTGAGGCACAAGTTCCACAGCATTGGTCCAACGATGGACCCCTGCGGGCACCCACGACCGACCGGCCTCCAGGCCTCGTCGAGGACTCCACGGAGTACAACTCGACGGCCCGTGAAGTAGCTACTCCACAGTTGGAGGTCGCATCGCGGGAGCAAGCAGCGGCCAGGCACTGTGTGATGTAGGGCCATTCCAGGTTGTCAAAGGCTCCCCTGAAGTCAATGAAGATGCCGAGGGCATATTTGCTATCGCTGCCCCTCACTCCCTCACTGAGGGTTCTCCAGGCGTCCTCGGCGGACCTGCCCGGTCTGAAACCGAACTGCACCGGAGACCACTCGCCATCCATTGCTGCATTAAGTCGGCCTCCCATAAGCCGCTCCAGCGGTTTGCCCAAACAGCTGAGGAGGCAGATCGGTCTATAGGACCTGGGGTTAGCCCCATCAGGGCATCCACTCTTCTCGAGCATAACCACCCTGGCAATCTTTCAGGCCGCCGGAAACACTCCTTGGGAGAGGCAGGCGTCATACACAGCCTTCATTTGACCAGGGGCCACGGACATGACCCGTCTGATCACCTTGTTGGACAGTCCATCCAGTCCCGGTGCTCTGTCGCCCCTTATCTGTCGTACCGCGGATGCAAATTCATCCCAGCCCCAACTGGGCCGAGGCGGCCTCGAGCTAGCCACCCGCTCCAATATCTCGACGCCCGGACGCGGTCCCTCGGGGAAGAATTCCTCTAGCAGAACCCGCGCGGAGTCTTTCCATGTACTCGTCATGCTACCGTTGACCTTGATGGATTTGAGCATTCCTGGATCACCCCTCTGCCGGCAGATCCTGAAGACCCTGCCCCACGGATCACTGTCTCCGAACCTCCCCACGAATGAGGCCCAGTCCTGCTGCTTAGCACTTTTTATCTTCATCTTGTAATCGTAGAGGCACTTTCTATAAGTCTCTTTGCATGCCTCTTTGGTGGCCGTATCTTTCCGCTTGGCCCTCTGCATCCTCCTCCTTGCAGCACGGACCCCTTTTTTGCAGGCCCGCAGTTCGTCGTTCCACCAGCTAACCACACGGACACCGCCCGGATGACCCGCCCGCCTGAGGCACTTGTCGCATGTCCGAGATATGATCTCGGTCATGCGGGCGACCATACCCTCCGCGTCGCCCGACTCATCAAGCGTACCGAACTCATCTATACCCTTGGCAAGTTTTCGGTCGAACTGCTCGCAGTCAAACTCCCGAGTATGCCATTTCCTATGCCCCTCACGAACATGGCCGGCCGCTCGTTGGCCCGTTATATTGACGCGTATGGCATTATGATCGCTCACACACATATCCACGACGACCTCCCACGAGAGGTCCCAGCCCGACATACCCTTTGCTAGGGTGACATCGATGTCACTGTTTCCCCTGGGACCCTGGAAGGTATACGCGTCCGACCATACATTCAGAACGTCAAACCCATTACCAAGCAACCACTCAGCCAGGCAGTTACCTCTAATCTCATTCCTTTATCCCCTCCTTCTACCCTTGCTATGCCAGAGGTCGTGTACCGCATTGGCATCCATGCACACCAGAATCCTACCCCCAGCCAGCATTCGGCTTGCTAGCTGAAGGTAGTCGATCGTCAACTCCATGTCTGATCCCGGCGGACTGTATACAGACATAACGTACAGCTCACCCACGTCCGTTTTGATCCACACATACTCCCAGATCACAGGCTCACTCCGAAACAAGCATACATTCCGCCAAGTCCATGTTTATTACCAGGCAAGCATTTCAACCAGGGTTCGGCGTTGGCCGGGGTAGATAGGGACAGTGGGAATCTCGTTAATCCATTCATGCGCGTCACTAATTAGATGACGAGGCATTTGGCTAATCCTATCCCTCTCTGGAGAGACATTTCCCGGCTGATGTTTGGGGCCGGTTCCCATGTCAATAATACTCATCGTTCACGCCACCACTGGCAATGCCCTGGAACGATGGAATCATTAGATTTAACAGAGTCTCGAGTGTGTGCAATTCGAGAAGGCAATTTTCAGCCACCCTGAAGGTGTTACCAGGGAGACCACTCGGAGGTAGTCGCCCCAGTGCTAATCCGTAGATTACACCGGCTCTGCCGCCGGGGCTAATATTTAGCCGATGTTTCCGACCCCCAGTTATCTGCTAACTGACGGGCTCATGAGTACCGATTAGATGTTTGTGGGCAATCGGTCCCATGCATGTGGGTGATCGGAGTGTGTATGCCCACCCCGCCCACGCAAAACAAGCGTATGACGCGCTGAGGCGTTAGTGATCCATAAAGGAGTTGGCTATCTCAATTGAGCCTCGCAAGGCTATCATCGAGATTGTAAGCCAATCCCCTTTATTGATGCCAAGTTTTTCGAGGGCGTCTTTGGTCTTGCCAGGGACCGCGCCTCTAGAACCGACAACAATTGGTATCACCTCTGCTGAGGTTCCTTGCAGATCTTTTGCAAGTTGAGAGTCTCACGGGCACACCGACACCTACGATAACTATCGTCCTGCACCGTTCCCGCGATCTTAAGTGCGGCTCGAGTAGGATACGTGTTGGTTCTTAGCAACATCGCATCAATCTTACGATTCTCGAGGAGAAGAGGCTTTTTACGAATGAGCCACTGATTGCCTACAGAGTCACGACAGAATTCCCTCACTCCCTGTCCTTGCCATGGTTGCGCAGCCCACTTTCTCGCAATACCATGACATACTTTGGCTTTAACTTCATCAATCTTTTCGATCGATGTCGGCCAGGTAAGCGAAAGTCCTCTGGCCTATCGTCGTAGTGAGGACAGCGTTGCTGCCTCCACAATGGTCCTCCGCAGGACCGGATCATCCGAAGCACGCGCCTTAGTCCCGCTTCTTAGAGCGGCTATAGGCACGGTGGAGGCAAATTCTGGGAGGCCCAACCCTCCCTGCCTCTTTGATGTGTACAAGAACCCAGTTGATATACACATCGGCAGGTGGAGGATCTCCTTAACCTGCCTACGGACCACCAGATCCAACCTCCTCAGGACTGCCTTGGCTGGCAAACTCACCACCAGACCGTGAATAAATCGCGGAAAGATGTGATTCACCAGCAAGTCCACCTTTTGGGTGGGCTTCAAAGGCAGCTTACGAACGGTTCTTAAGACGTCGTTGAGCGCGACTACTTCTGAGCCTTTAACAAGTCCCCGCCAAGGGGAGAACGTAGCACCGAGATACCTAAGTATCCCGTTGGGCTTAGCATATGCCAGGCTGATTCCCTGAACTCGAAGTCTAGGGTCCTGTACATGCCAAGTCTTCCCCCTAGGCACGAACTCGCAGGCTTCGCACTTTTCAATGGACCACTTCATGCCCATTGTGCCCAGGTAATCAGACACCACTTTAGTTTGGGTCATCGCCTCGCCAGCATCTGCAGCAAGACATGTAATGTCATCCGCGAACGCAAGCACCGCGAGGCTCGCTTCACCGACTTTCAAGCCTTTGCCACTACTGAGCTGATCGAGTAATGGCTCAATGGCAAGATTGAATAGCAAGGGCGATAGGGGATCGCCTTGCTTGACACCTCGTAACAAATCTTGCCTTACACTACCATTGGAGGCTTTAATTTCGGTGAAACAGCCATCGTACATTCCCCTTATATACGAGGCTGCAAGCGGTGGAACACCTTTTTTCATTAGGCTCTCTGCAATCACGGAGTGCGGGAACGTATCGAAAGCTTTGCTAATATCTAGCACGTTGATCACCCAACCGTTAGCCTTCGCGCTAGAGAAAGCTGCCTGTAACAATCTAATGTTATTAAAGCAGCCAAACTCCTCCGTGAACCCTTTTTGCCGGACATGCTGACTTATCGAGGCCCGCAGTCTCTTAGCGAGCAGAGCTGAAAAGACTCTGCTCATTATAGAGCTAATGGTGATAGGCCTCCAGTTCTTAGTTTCAGCCAGGTCTTTTCCAGCTTTAGGGAGCAGTGTAGTTCGATTAGCTCTCCAAGCCTTCGGGTATAAGCCCGTGGCAAGGAGAACATTATAGAGCCCAGCGAGGGCAATACAGGCATTTTCCTTAACCACTTGGTTTCTGCGAATGCCGTCAGGGCCAGGGGCCGATTCGGCAGAGATTGACGAGATCTTCGCCTTTACCTCATCCGGGCGGATCAAATAGAAAATTTTCGATATACCGAATTCCTTAAGTCGATCACCTACTAGATCAACCTCCGGTCCAGGTTGACCCCACAATTCCTTGTAGAGCCTTTCGGTGTCCTCCTTTCGAGGCACCTGTTGACCCCGGATGAGAGACATGTCATTCGACATGGCTATCTCGGCAAGCTTTCTGGGACATTTATCCCAGAGCCTCTGACACCTGGCGTAAGCAAACCGCTTTTGATTATTGCGGGAGCTGCCCCGCCTTCCTCTCGAGCGGTTCAGCCGGCACGCCCGACTGCCCACAGATTCTTCGTGGCCGCCCTGGTTAGAGCTAACCTGTAATGTGCGAATGAGATCATCATACACGCCATCGAGCTCCTCTGAAGTAATCATTGAAGCCCGGCAATGCAGACGTCTCACCCAGTCGATCAAGTCATCCATGTTTTCACTACATCCCATTATGCGGACCGCCTCCAATAGATCTTTTCTCCAGTTGCCGTCTGGAGTAGGCGGTCTGTACGACGACATATCCTCCACCGCGTCATTCCCTATGCTGCTGTCAGCCTCAGGACTAGAAACTGAGGCCGCCCTCTGCATTTGCAGCTGGGACTCCCGCATGCTAAGAGTCATCCTCCATGACGCCACTGGAAGCAGCCGATCGTGTTGCTGCGGCTCGTATCTGAGCTCTAGCATTCGAGACCTGCTTGTGTGTACGATCGGGGAAATGCTCGGCAATTTTCATATTAATGAATCTTGAGCCGGCATATTTAAGCTCAAGCTCCCGGATCGCTTGTAGATCATTACAAGACCACACGGACGGTTTTCGGCCGCCCTGCCTAGTTGGTCTCGCGTCTATCGCAGCCCTCTCCCGATTTCGCAGCTCAGGGTGAGCATGTCGCTTATGCTGCGACAGCCCACGAGCCGTTCGAAAAGAAGAGGTGCACTCTGGGCAGGAGAACGGGTTCTCTACCACACTCCGCCGACCAGGACACTTAAATACATGACAACTCCATGAGTGGATCGACGGGCACACACGGTCGCAGACCGCACATACCCACCTCACACACATCGATGGGTGTCGACCCTAATGTGTTTGTCCGAGCTGCAGCTCCTCATAAAGCTTATAGACTGCCCGGTTAAAATTAGGCATTTTGGGCCGTCTTGGAGTCCGCCAGCTTGGCCGGTCAGAGAAATGGTTTCCACCTCATGGACAACCCTATCATCGCCTGTTTTGCTGCGTGTATTTGGTGGTGGCCTGGTCGTCTCCGACCCGTATCCAGGCCACTTTGATGTTGTGTTGACCCCTTGTACTTTAGCATTTAACTCTGCTACGACTGGACGAGTCGGGGTCAGGCCCTCGCCAGCCGCTTCCGAGGCTTGGCCTTTATGTTTTTTCATTTGTTTTATGTTTTTACACTCAGGCGCCGACTTGGTGTTATTGTCGGCGCCTACCTGGGTTTCCTTCAGGCTCGTGGGCCGCGTGCCATACTCCGCGGGAGTGTTCCCACTAAAATCGCGTCGGTTCATTTAGCTGCTTATCAAGGATCAGCACCCAGCGGGACCACGAGGAGGTAGAACCGACACTTGGCCTTGAGAGGCTGTCAACGCTTCAAGACCCTAGTAACTATGAGAGAGCACCGCTCGACTGAATTGGACAAAGATATTAGCTTCTCCAACCCGGGAGAGGCTATGGCTGCTTACCGGATTTAGAGGCTTTTCTCCATGTCCATACGTGTTGCTTTTGGCTGCTGCTAATTGACTCATGCCTCATCTAGAGGTATTATTGCCCGTATGCATTAGTTTGGTCATAGCAGAATGTATAAGCCAGTGCGTGGATTCATAGCTACTACTTCGCGAGTTGCTAACGGGATCTCACCGTGACGTATCGACCCCGTTTGGTGCTCGAAGCACGAAGCAACTCGCCCACGCAACTGCAGAGCACGTACTGCTTACATATTCAGCCGAGTTACATCTCATACGACGATGCAACGCGACGCCCCACGCCTGCGGGATGTACTTCGCCAGGCGCCTTAAGAGAGTCATAGTTACTCCCGCCGTTTACCCGCGCTTACTTGAATTTCTTCACGTTGACATTCAGAGCACTGGGCAGAAATCACATTGCGTCATCACCCGCGAGGGCCATCGCAATGCTTTGTTTTAATTAGACAGTCGGATTCCCCTAGTCCGTGCCAGTTCTGAGCTGAGCGTTGAATGGCGGCCGAAGAGGACGATCGGGACGGAAAACCGCCCCGAAGGCCTCGCAACAAAGAAGGTCCAGGGGAGGCCAAGGCACGGTACCGAGCTCGGATCCTTTCGAATTGCGATGAACAATATCGACTCTCACCTCGCCCAGGCCCGGCACGTTAGCCAGACCCCCTTCACGACCAAGCCCGACGCGCCCCGCTCCTCAGAGCCAATCCTTATTCCGAAGTTACGGATCCAATTTGCCGACTTCCCTTACCTACATTAGTCTATCGACTAGAGGCTCTTTACCTTGGAGACCTGCTGCGGATATGGGTACGAACCGGCGCGACGTCTCCACGTGGCCCTCTCCTGGATTTTCAAGGTTCGAGGGGAAGATCCGGACACCGCCGCAACTGCGGTGCTCTTCGCGTTCCAAACCATATCTCCCTGCTAGAGGTTTCCATGGAACTCGAACGCTTATACAGAAAAGAAAACTCTTCCCGGATCTCCCGACGGCGTCTCCAGGTCACTTTGGGTTGCCCCGACGAACACTCTTACGAGGGCCCGAATTGTATGCGGTTCCGCTGCCGGGTTCCGGAATAGGAACCGGATTCCCTTTCGCCCGACGGGTGTGTGCGTTTCAACGTTTTCTTTTTCGTCTTTGCGCTTTCGTACAAATCTCACTTTCGTACACCGTCATCGACATAGGATTTCTCCTAGGGCTTAGGATCGACTGACTCGTGTGCAACGGCTGTTCACACGA
>JACCHX010000014.1:0-42500 GCA_018907135.1 Kradibia gibbosae | reverse complement strand
GAATTGTCGATGTTCATGTGTCCTGCAGTTCACAAGTTGACGCGCAATTAGCTGCGTTCTTCATCGACCCACGAGCCAAGTGATCCACCGATTCCAACCTAGGAAGTAGGTCGGAAATCGAAGAGGGAGCCGAAGAACTCACGAACGCTATCATTGCGGCGTCAAAACCCAGCCAAACACATTAAATGTCTCTTCTGCAGCCGGCCAACGCCGACCCTGGTTGAAATGCACTGGTTCCCGTAATGTACCAAAGTCGCGCCAGGGACATAGTTAGTAACTTCTCGGTCACCACATGGGAAGGCCGTGGAGCGTTGGCTCCCCCAACCAACCCTCCCCCTCGAACGCAAAACGACCCCGAGCAGGCTGCTGAACGATGTTGGTATGTGAGGTGGCCTGCCTCCGGAGTCCAAAGATCCTTTAGGAGTCTGAATGGACTCCGTTCCCTCCTATCCTGTCCGGCCCTGTACGGTCGTTCATGGGGATAAGCGAGTGAAGGTTGATCTTCCACGCCTAAAAGCTTGATCCGAGAAGGGTAATTTTGAGCCGCGTTCAGTACTGATTCAGTAGCGTAGCGACGGGGCTCACTCGCCCGAGTTAGGAAATAGCGATCTCCTGGACGGCTGGGCAGGATCCAAAAAGCTATAGCGGGCTGTGCATCCCAAAAAATGCATGCCGCTGTCGCGGCGGCACAAAGCACAGACTCGCGAGAAAGAGAGAATAATCTTTCAATTTTCGTGTTGCAGAAAGCAACACGTACGGACTTGAGAGGAAGTCTGTCATGTGTCACTATAACAACGTAATCAGTGACATGAAGAAGCAATGTCTACAAAGTCATTGCCGACTACTTCTTTAACAGAAGCGTGGAATTGAAGCGGGGCACCCAAGCAGTATCCAGAGAGTCGGATCGGGGCTGCCCTCAAGGGTCGGTTCTCGGGCCGATCTGCTGGAACGTTGGGTTCGATAAACTCCTAGAGTTACTTCGCACTCTTACAGGAGACAAAAAAGTTGCCTACGCGGACGACTTGGTGGTAGTCGTCGACGGCAACAATCGTATAGAGGTGGAAAAAGCAGGACAGGAGGTAGTCCGTGCGATACAACCTTGGTGCGCCGGAGCCAAGCTTGAAATTTCAAAAGAGAAATCCGTCGCGATTACGCTTAGGAAACAGGCTCAGGCAGGTAGAAACCGCCGTAAAAATAAAAATTCTAAAAGTGAAAGAGACCCGGTCATTAAGATTGGGTCTCATACGATAAAGTTTAAAAGCAGCGTAAGATATCTCGGCGTAGAATTCGAAAAGAATTTTAATATCATGTCCCACGCCAAGGGACTTAGAGAGAGGATAGTCCCGCTCTTCGCAAGCCTGAGGAAAATTTCCAAAACGACTTGGGGACTATCCTATAACACGTCTAGAACTATTTAAAAAGGCGTACTCATCCCGATCGTCTCGTATGCTGCCGCGGGATGGGGCGACCTAGGAAATGTGCATAGCTGGAGAGTCTTGAGGGATCTCCACAGGCGGGCACTTATTGGCGTGACGAGAGCGTACAAAACGGTCTCGTACGCGGCGGTGTGTGTGCTGGCTGGGGAGTTCCCGGTGGACATACAAATCCGCATGCACATCGCGAGGTATAAAATTAGGAAAGGAAAAGACGCCGAGATGGGCAGTAGAAAAATCTACTGCAATAGTGGTGATGCTCTTAAGGAGATCCTGGACGAGGCATACAATATGTGGCAGGCAGAATGGGATCAAAGCGAAAAAGGCCGTGCCACGTATGCCTTCTTTAAAGACGTCAGGGAGCGAGTGGAGATGTGGTGGATAAATCCTTGTTACTACAGCTCGCAGGTTCTGACTGGCCATGGCGATTTCGGGCAGAAACTTTTTCTGCTTGGCCTGGCTGATCAACGGGCCTGTGGATGTGGGGCTGAGGACACCTCGGACCACCAACTTCTTGACTGTCCAAATTATGCACCCCAGAGGGAGGTTCTACTGGAAAATGTTGACTCTTGCAACACTGCGTCCATCAAAAGGCAGTTGATGTCGCGGCAGAAATTCGACTTGTTCAAGCAATTCTGCAAGGTGACGCTCCTGCTGAAGGACGATACAGCGGAACTCTCAGAGGGGGCTATCTGAAAGAACGCGAAAGCAGCCAATTTAAAATAAGTCTTTACTATCCCGATTCTTCTAAATCTGCTCGGAAATAGAATTCATAAATGCTCAACTGGGCTCTTGTCGGAGAGCGCAGAATGTGTGAAGCGGTACTGCACTAATTCGCAGTATACGCCAACACGAGCATTAGATCGTTAGATTTCGAAGCGATCTGGAGAACTCAAATCGAAAACTCAAGCCTCAAAGGCTCTGGAAACCCAAAAGTCAGAGGCACAGAAAGCAAGGGTCAATTATGTACGGTCCGAGCGGGACTGTAGTGAGCGCACCGCCCCGAGGTTCCCCGTGGGTGCAGCACGGCGGTCGATAAAAATTTTTTGAAAACGGGCGAAGCACAAAAGTAAAGTAGAAGCAGAATGGAAATAAAAATGACCGGCGTGCTGTAGCAAAGACGTCTCATCCGTGTCCGCGAGCTGGACAGGCATTTTTGGATTTTTGCAGGCCCGTCAACTTGGTAGCGGGCGTGCTGGTGGTGGATATAAAATTTTTATTAACATCTCGCTTATAGCCTTATGGCCGAGGAAGCGGGCAGGTCACTAGATCTAGCCAAAACACATTAAATGTCCCTATCTACCTCGGCCAACGCCGAATCCCGGTTGAAATGCACTGGTACCCGTAATGAACCAAAGTCGCGCCGGGGCCATGGTTAGTACCTCGGGTCACCACCTGGGAAGGCTGTGGAGTGTTGGCTCCCCACACCCACCCCACCCCTCATTGAACGCAATACGAGACCCTGAGCATGGCTGCTGAACGATGTTGGTAAGTGAGGTGGCCTGCCTGGGGTCCCAATATCCTCATGGAGTTCGAATGGACTCCGCTCTCTCCTAACCTATCCGGCGTGCTTGCACGTCACAGCCCTGTGTGGCCGTCGACCGTGCAGGGTTCAAAAAGTGAAAGCGGGCTGTGCTTTCCGAAAGGTGCACGCTGCTGCTGCAGTGGCACAAGCACAGACTCGCGAGAAAGGGAGAATAATCTCTAAATTTCGTGTTGCAGAAAGCACGGACTTGAGAGGAAGTCTGTCATGTGTCACTATAACAACGTAATCAGTGACATGAAGAAGGAAAGGAGGAAGAAGAGGTGAGAAGGATGACGAGGAGATGGCTAAGGGAGCCATGTAAAACAAAACCCGACCTACCAATGATGACAGGCTACGACCCGATGAAAAAATCCGAAGTTAAAATAGCCCTCCGTTCGGATCTCCGGGTGAGGGCCATCGGGAGGAGGTTTGTTAGCGTCGACAGGTCGGTAAGTGACCAGAATGCTAGGGAAGGGAACACGGCGACTGGTGGAGAAGCCGGTGGCGGAGCGGGACCCCGAAAGATTGTAAACTCAATGAAAAAAGCTCCGACCACTGGCCGATCATTCAACGCCTTAGCCGTGTCAGGGTGCGGTCGGCGGGCCGTCGATCCCATTGTTTTGCTTACGCGAATAGACGATGGGTACGCGTCCAGTATGGAGGTACCCACAATAGGGGCCGTCGCGAAACCCCAAAGTAGGAATATAAAATCACGCGTAACGGGCGGAATCGCGAATCGCGGGCTAGGCCTCAAAATAATGCAGCTCAATATGCGAAGAGCTGCAACGGTTATGGGCGAAACCCGACAGCTAGTGTCGGCTAAGCACCTGGACCTCCTGCTTCTTCAGGAGCCGTACACGGTGTTCGACAAAGGCTCAGGGTACAACGGGTACAAGCTGAGGGGTTTAGGTAGTGGGTTTAGAACGGCGATGGTCAGGAAAAGCACCACTAAAGGGAACGCGCCCGGTGCGGCTGTAGTCGCCACTAACCCAAATATCAAAATGATGTTCATGCCTCAGCTTAGTACGGTACACTCCGTGTGCACGTATATCGAAGCTCCCGGGCTTAGTTTCTATTCCGTTTCGTGCTACTTTAAGTACGCGGACGGCGTGGACAAGCATCTCAAACAGCTTGAGAAGGTACTCAGGTTCTTGAGAGGGAAGTGGTACATAATAGGGGTAGACACGAACGCCGAGCATTCTCTATGGAGCCCCAGAATTGGACGTTCCGAGAGTGCTGTAAAAGGCAACAAGCTCTATGAGCTAATCGAAAAGTTCGATCTACATGTAGCAAACGATCGTAGCCAACCTCCAACGTTTGAGTCGGAGAACGGGACTTCGTATATCGATATTACCCTAGTATCCCCCTCTATGCGTAAAAATTTGCGTAGTTGGAGGGTCCGTCAGGACTGGACTACAAGTGATCACAACTCGATAGACATCGAGTTGCAGGGCGACACGAAAACAGAGCACGAGGACCGAAACTCTGAACGCACAGAGAATTCCGGAAGGTTAAATGTAAAGCGAACCGACTGGACTCGATTCGAGAGTGAACTGGAGTCGTCGAGAGAAAGGTTGATGCGGCTCAACCTAGGAAGTAGGTCGGAAATCGAAGAGGGAGCCAAAGAACTCACGAACGCTATCATTGCGGCGTGTGAGAAATCGATGCCACGGAAACGTTTGTTTCGAAAGTCCAATCCGTGGTGGACAAGAGAATTAGGTGCCGCAAAGCAATCAGTTCGAAAGCTTAGAAGTATTGCCTAGAAGGCGAAAGGAACCCCTTCTTATACCACGACCAAGGAGCGGTACTTGATGCATTTGCACGAGTACGGTCGACGGATAAGGAGGGCAAAAATTGAGAGCTGGAGACGTGCAGTCTCCAGTATTGGAAATGAAAATCCCTGGGGCTTGATTTACAAGCTCCAGGCTAAGAAACTAAATAATACAAGCGTACTATACGCTATTAAAGACAACAATAACGTAGAGACAAAGGACATTAAGTCTGCCGCGGAGAGACTTCTGGACGTACACGTCCCAAAAGATCAGGCTGAGGATGACTCTCCCGAGCAAAAATTGACTCGGGAGGATTGCAATAGAGCCCCTGACTCGGAAGCCTCAAGTACATTCACAAAAGCCGAAGTCAGAGAGGCTGTTTCGAGATTCAAAAATAATAAAGCGCCGGGCTCGGACTTGGTCGAAGTACTAGCCCTGAAAAAGGCGACAAAGGTCATCCCAGAATTTATAGCAGAACTAATGAACGGGTGTCTGGGGGTTGGAGTCTTCCCCAAAATCTGGAAGAAAGGCTCTTTGAGAATGATTCCAAAAGGGGAGGACAAAGACCCACAGGACACGAAAGCATATAGACCGATTTGCCTGTTGTCGGTGCTTGGAAAATTATTAGAGCGCCTCCTACTGCTTAGAATGAAGGACAATGTTCTTGCTGCTGGAGCACTATCTCCGTGCCAGTACGGCTTCGTGTCTGGCAAATCAACGGAGGACGCAATAGTCGAGCTACGCCGAATCGCGAGTCTCTCGACCAAGAAAATCGTGACGGCGCTTCTGTTCGACATAAGTGGCGCCTTCGATAACATCTCGAGGCCAACAGTCCTTCAAGAACTGAAGAACAAAAACTGCCCCAGCAATGTCTACAAAGTCATTGCCGACTACTTCTTTAACAGAAGCGTGGAATTGAAGCGGGGCACCCAAGCAGTATCCAGAGAGTCGGATCGGGGCTGCCCTCAAGGGTCGGTTCTCGGGCCGATCTGCTGGAACGTTGGGTTCGATAAACTCCTAGAGTTACTTCGCACTCTTACAGGAGACAAAAAAGTTGCCTACGCGGACGACTTGGTGGTAGTCGTCGACGGCAACAATCGTATAGAGGTGGAAAAAGCAGGACAGGAGGTAGTCCGTGCGATACAACCTTGGTGCGCCGGAGCCAAGCTTGAAATTTCAAAAGAGAAATCCGTCGCGATTACGCTTAGGAAACAGGCTCAGGCAGGTAGAAACCGCCGTAAAAATAAAAATTCTAAAAGTGAAAGAGACCCGGTCATTAAGATTGGGTCTCATACGATAAAGTTTAAAAGCAGCGTAAGATATCTCGGCGTAGAATTCGAAAAGAATTTTAATATCATGTCCCACGCCAAGGGACTTAGAGAGAGGATAGTCCCGCTCTTCGCAAGCCTGAGGAAAATTTCCAAAACGACTTGGGGACTATCCTATAACACGTCTAGAACTATTTAAAAAGGCGTACTCATCCCGATCGTCTCGTATGCTGCCGCGGGATGGGGCGACCTAGGAAATGTGCATAGCTGGAGAGTCTTGAGGGATCTCCACAGGCGGGCACTTATTGGCGTGACGAGAGCGTACAAAACGGTCTCGTACGCGGCGGTGTGTGTGCTGGCTGGGGAGTTCCCGGTGGACATACAAATCCGCATGCACATCGCGAGGTATAAAATTAGGAAAGGAAAAGACGCCGAGATGGGCAGTAGAAAAATCTACTGCAATAGTGGTGATGCTCTTAAGGAGATCCTGGACGAGGCATACAATATGTGGCAGGCAGAATGGGATCAAAGCGAAAAAGGCCGTGCCACGTATGCCTTCTTTAAAGACGTCAGGGAGCGAGTGGAGATGTGGTGGATAAATCCTTGTTACTACAGCTCGCAGGTTCTGACTGGCCATGGCGATTTCGGGCAGAAACTTTTTCTGCTTGGCCTGGCTGATCAACGGGCCTGTGGATGTGGGGCTGAGGACACCTCGGACCACCAACTTCTTGACTGTCCAAATTATGCACCCCAGAGGGAGGTTCTACTGGAAAATGTTGACTCTTGCAACACTGCGTCCATCAAAAGGCAGTTGATGTCGCGGCAGAAATTCGACTTGTTCAAGCAATTCTGCAAGGTGACGCTCCTGCTGAAGGACGATACAGCGGAACTCTCAGAGGGGGCTATCTGAAAGAACGCGAAAGCAGCCAATTTAAAATAAGTCTTTACTATCCCGATTCTTCTAAATCTGCTCGGAAATAGAATTCATAAATGCTCAACTGGGCTCTTGTCGGAGAGCGCAGAATGTGTGAAGCGGTACTGCACTAATTCGCAGTATACGCCAACACGAGCATTAGATCGTTAGATTTCGAAGCGATCTGGAGAACTCAAATCGAAAACTCAAGCCTCAAAGGCTCTGGAAACCCAAAAGTCAGAGGCACAGAAAGCAAGGGTCAATTATGTACGGTCCGAGCGGGACTGTAGTGAGCGCACCGCCCCGAGGTTCCCCGTGGGTGCAGCACGGCGGTCGATAAAAATTTTTTGAAAACGGGCGAAGCACAAAAGTAAAGTAGAAGCAGAATGGAAATAAAAATGACCGGCGTGCTGTAGCAAAGACGTCTCATCCGTGTCCGCGAGCTGGACAGGCATTTTTGGATTTTTGCAGGCCCGTCAACTTGGTAGCGGGCGTGCTGGTGGTGGATATAAAATTTTTATTAACATCTCGCTTATAGCCTTATGGCCGAGGAAGCGGGCAGGTCACTAGATCTAGCCAAAACACATTAAATGTCCCTATCTACCTCGGCCAACGCCGAATCCCGGTTGAAATGCACTGGTACCCGTAATGAACCAAAGTCGCGCCGGGGCCATGGTTAGTACCTCGGGTCACCACCTGGGAAGGCTGTGGAGTGTTGGCTCCCCACACCCACCCCACCCCTCATTGAACGCAATACGAGACCCTGAGCATGGCTGCTGAACGATGTTGGTAAGTGAGGTGGCCTGCCTGGGGTCCCAATATCCTCATGGAGTTCGAATGGACTCCGCTCTCTCCTAACCTATCCGGCGTGCTTGCACGTCACAGCCCTGTGTGGCCGTCGACCGTGCAGGGTTCAAAAAGTGAAAGCGGGCTGTGCTTTCCGAAAGGTGCACGCTGCTGCTGCAGTGGCACAAGCACAGACTCGCGAGAAAGGGAGAATAATCTCTAAATTTCGTGTTGCAGAAAGCACGGACTTGAGAGGAAGTCTGTCATGTGTCACTATAACAACGTAATCAGTGACATGAAGAAGGAAAGGAGGAAGAAGAGGTGAGAAGGATGACGAGGAGATGGCTAAGGGAGCCATGTAAAACAAAACCCGACCTACCAATGATGACAGGCTACGACCCGATGAAAAAATCCGAAGTTAAAATAGCCCTCCGTTCGGATCTCCGGGTGAGGGCCATCGGGAGGAGGTTTGTTAGCGTCGACAGGTCGGTAAGTGACCAGAATGCTAGGGAAGGGAACACGGCGACTGGTGGAGAAGCCGGTGGCGGAGCGGGACCCCGAAAGATTGTAAACTCAATGAAAAAAGCTCCGACCACTGGCCGATCATTCAACGCCTTAGCCGTGTCAGGGTGCGGTCGGCGGGCCGTCGATCCCATTGTTTTGCTTACGCGAATAGACGATGGGTACGCGTCCAGTATGGAGGTACCCACAATAGGGGCCGTCGCGAAACCCCAAAGTAGGAATATAAAATCACGCGTAACGGGCGGAATCGCGAATCGCGGGCTAGGCCTCAAAATAATGCAGCTCAATATGCGAAGAGCTGCAACGGTTATGGGCGAAACCCGACAGCTAGTGTCGGCTAAGCACCTGGACCTCCTGCTTCTTCAGGAGCCGTACACGGTGTTCGACAAAGGCTCAGGGTACAACGGGTACAAGCTGAGGGGTTTAGGTAGTGGGTTTAGAACGGCGATGGTCAGGAAAAGCACCACTAAAGGGAACGCGCCCGGTGCGGCTGTAGTCGCCACTAACCCAAATATCAAAATGATGTTCATGCCTCAGCTTAGTACGGTACACTCCGTGTGCACGTATATCGAAGCTCCCGGGCTTAGTTTCTATTCCGTTTCGTGCTACTTTAAGTACGCGGACGGCGTGGACAAGCATCTCAAACAGCTTGAGAAGGTACTCAGGTTCTTGAGAGGGAAGTGGTACATAATAGGGGTAGACACGAACGCCGAGCATTCTCTATGGAGCCCCAGAATTGGACGTTCCGAGAGTGCTGTAAAAGGCAACAAGCTCTATGAGCTAATCGAAAAGTTCGATCTACATGTAGCAAACGATCGTAGCCAACCTCCAACGTTTGAGTCGGAGAACGGGACTTCGTATATCGATATTACCCTAGTATCCCCCTCTATGCGTAAAAATTTGCGTAGTTGGAGGGTCCGTCAGGACTGGACTACAAGTGATCACAACTCGATAGACATCGAGTTGCAGGGCGACACGAAAACAGAGCACGAGGACCGAAACTCTGAACGCACAGAGAATTCCGGAAGGTTAAATGTAAAGCGAACCGACTGGACTCGATTCGAGAGTGAACTGGAGTCGTCGAGAGAAAGGTTGATGCGGCTCAACCTAGGAAGTAGGTCGGAAATCGAAGAGGGAGCCAAAGAACTCACGAACGCTATCATTGCGGCGTGTGAGAAATCGATGCCACGGAAACGTTTGTTTCGAAAGTCCAATCCGTGGTGGACAAGAGAATTAGGTGCCGCAAAGCAATCAGTTCGAAAGCTTAGAAGTATTGCCTAGAAGGCGAAAGGAACCCCTTCTTATACCACGACCAAGGAGCGGTACTTGATGCATTTGCACGAGTACGGTCGACGGATAAGGAGGGCAAAAATTGAGAGCTGGAGACGTGCAGTCTCCAGTATTGGAAATGAAAATCCCTGGGGCTTGATTTACAAGCTCCAGGCTAAGAAACTAAATAATACAAGCGTACTATACGCTATTAAAGACAACAATAACGTAGAGACAAAGGACATTAAGTCTGCCGCGGAGAGACTTCTGGACGTACACGTCCCAAAAGATCAGGCTGAGGATGACTCTCCCGAGCAAAAATTGACTCGGGAGGATTGCAATAGAGCCCCTGACTCGGAAGCCGCAAGTACATTCACAAAAGCCGAAGTCAGAGAGGCTGTTTCGAGATTCAAAAATAATAAAGCGCCGGGCTCGGACTTGGTCGAAGTACTAGCCCTGAAAAAGGCGACAAAGGTCATCCCAGAATTTATAGCAGAACTAATGAACGGGTGTCTGGGGGTTGGAGTCTTCCCCAAAATCTGGAAGAAAGGCTCTTTGAGAATGATTCCAAAAGGGGAGGACAAAGACCCACAGGACACGAAAGCATATAGACCGATTTGCCTGTTGTCGGTGCTTGGAAAATTATTAGAGCGCCTCCTACTGCTTAGAATGAAGGACAATGTTCTTGCTGCTGGAGCACTATCTCCGTGCCAGTACGGCTTCGTGTCTGGCAAATCAACGGAGGACGCAATAGTCGAGCTACGCCGAATCGCGAGTCTCTCGACCAAGAAAATCGTGACGGCGCTTCTGTTCGACATAAGTGGCGCCTTCGATAACATCTCGAGGCCAACAGTCCTTCAAGAACTGAAGAACAAAAACTGCCCCAGCAATGTCTACAAAGTCATTGCCGACTACTTCTTTAACAGAAGCGTGGAATTGAAGCGGGGCACCCAAGCAGTATCCAGAGAGTCGGATCGGGGCTGCCCTCAAGGGTCGGTTCTCGGGCCGATCTGCTGGAACGTTGGGTTCGATAAACTCCTAGAGTTACTTCGCACTCTTACAGGAGACAAAAAAGTTGCCTACGCGGACGACTTGGTGGTAGTCGTCGACGGCAACAATCGTATAGAGGTGGAAAAAGCAGGACAGGAGGTAGTCCGTGCGATACAACCTTGGTGCGCCGGAGCCAAGCTTGAAATTTCAAAAGAGAAATCCGTCGCGATTACGCTTAGGAAACAGGCTCAGGCAGGTAGAAACCGCCGTAAAAATAAAAATTCTAAAAGTGAAAGAGACCCGGTCATTAAGATTGGGTCTCATACGATAAAGTTTAAAAGCAGCGTAAGATATCTCGGCGTAGAATTCGAAAAGAATTTTAATATCATGTCCCACGCCAAGGGACTTAGAGAGAGGATAGTCCCGCTCTTCGCAAGCCTGAGGAAAATTTCCAAAACGACTTGGGGACTATCCTATAACACGTCTAGAACTATTTAAAAAGGCGTACTCATCCCGATCGTCTCGTATGCTGCCGCGGGATGGGGCGACCTAGGAAATGTGCATAGCTGGAGAGTCTTGAGGGATCTCCACAGGCGGGCACTTATTGGCGTGACGAGAGCGTACAAAACGGTCTCGTACGCGGCGGTGTGTGTGCTGGCTGGGGAGTTCCCGGTGGACATACAAATCCGCATGCACATCGCGAGGTATAAAATTAGGAAAGGAAAAGACGCCGAGATGGGCAGTAGAAAAATCTACTGCAATAGTGGTGATGCTCTTAAGGAGATCCTGGACGAGGCATACAATATGTGGCAGGCAGAATGGGATCAAAGCGAAAAAGGCCGTGCCACGTATGCCTTCTTTAAAGACGTCAGGGAGCGAGTGGAGATGTGGTGGATAAATCCTTGTTACTACAGCTCGCAGGTTCTGACTGGCCATGGCGATTTCGGGCAGAAACTTTTTCTGCTTGGCCTGGCTGATCAACGGGCCTGTGGATGTGGGGCTGAGGACACCTCGGACCACCAACTTCTTGACTGTCCAAATTATGCACCCCAGAGGGAGGTTCTACTGGAAAATGTTGACTCTTGCAACACTGCGTCCATCAAAAGGCAGTTGATGTCGCGGCAGAAATTCGACTTGTTCAAGCAATTCTGCAGGGTGACGCTTCTGTTGAAGGACGATACAGCAGAGCTTTTCGAGGGTGAAATATAAATAAGCGAACAAACTTGGTGCAGCCCGTAAATATAAGTCTATCCTATCCCGATAGCTTCCAAAATCTGCTGAAATTAGAATTCAAAATGCTCAGCTGTGCTCTTGTCGGAGAGCGCAGTATGTGTAAGGCGGCGCTGCACGAATTCGTGGCGTACGCCAAATGCGAGCATTAGATCGTTAGCATTTTCAAAAGCGATCTGGAGAACTCGATCCGAGAACTCGAGCCTCGAAAGCCTCTGGAAACCCAGAGGCCAGAGGCACAGAAAGCAAGGCTCATTTATGTACGGTCCGAGCGGGACTGTAGTGAGCGCACCGCCCCGATGTTCCCCGTGGGTGCAGCACGGCAGTCGAAAATAATGCTTTAAAAACGGGCAAAAGTCCAGAGCAGAATAGTAAAAAGACTAGTTACGCGTCGCGAAAGTCGCGTTTAGTGGGGGGAAGTGGAAGACTCTTGGCCCTACTCACCCCCCTTGTTGACGGTTGGGCGCGTTTTTCGCCGAAATTCCACGAATTTTTATAACGGAAAAAATGTTTTCACTGATCGATTTTGACGAAATTTCACAGTTAGTTGCAATATAGATTCGGAAGTGGATTAACGTGTTTTCTTATACAGTTACTATATATATATATATATATACAGAGAGTATATAAAGTTAATATAAGAATAATATATAAAGATAATAAAGATAATATAGAGATATAGAGATAGAGATATATAAAGATTTAATAGAGATTTAAGGTAATTAAAAATTATATTTGTTTCTACTTTTTAACTATTATTATTTATTTATTTCTACTAATAAAAATTCTATAAATGCTATCCCTTATAAATTTTTTTTCCCTCATGCAAGCTCCACCATCCCGTGCTATTGCACTTTACCGTGCAGGCACAAAACGGAGATTTTGCGAGTGCGAGTCGGTATAGACTCGCATTCGCAAGCCTATGTTGCGTTCGGACGTAACATAATTACAGATTTATTAATTAAAAATATTATTATAAAAATTATTATAAAATATATAATAATTATTATAAAAAATAAAATTAATTTATATTTATAGTATTGTAAAAGAAATTTATTAATAAAAAAAAAAAATAATAATATTATTTACCTTTTGTATTAGGGTTTATTAAAATTAATAAATAAATTATTTATTTCTCGAAACTAATAGATTTAATTAAATATAAAATTTAATGTTGTATTATTATTATAAATATTTAATTAGAAATTAAACGTTTTTTGAAATTAGTATATCTAGTTGTTTTATAAATAAATTTAATTTAGATTTTATTTTTTAATCCTTATCAAATTCCTTTAATTAATACAATTATACTATTATCTTCAGGAGTATCAATTACTTGATGTCATCATGCTTTAATTAATGAAAAATTAAATAAAAGATTATTAGGATTAATTATTACAATTTTATTAGGAATTTTTTTTCAGGTGTTCAATATTTAGAATATAAAGAAGCATCATTTACTATTGCTGATAGAGTTTATGGTTCAATTTTTTTTATAGCAACAGGATTTCATGGATTACACGTTATTATTGGTACAGTATTTTTATCAATTGGATTAATTCGAATAGCAAAAAATCATTTTTCATCTAATCATCATATTGGTCTTGAAATAGCAATTTGATATTGACATTTTGTTGATGTAGTTTGATTATTTTTATATTTATTAGTATATTTTTTTCCTTAATTAATATAATATTATTTTATTATATATATATAAATATAATTATCTTTATTTATTAATAAATAAATAATTATTAATAAATATAATTATCTTATTAATTAATATAATTTGAGCAGCATTTACTGGATTAAATCAAAATTCAACAAAATTAATCATAACTTTTACTTCTATTATTCATCAATCATGATTAATTTGATTATTATTTATAAATGAATTAATTATAATTTCATATTTTATTGTATATTTTTTAACTAGATTTAATATTATAATATTATTTAATATATTAAAATTTAATACATAATAAATTCACATATAATAAAATTAATAAATCCAATAAAATTTTATTTTATTGCAATAAATTTTATAATTTTAACAGGTCTCCCTCCTTTTTTTAGATTTTTATTAAAATTAATTATAATTCAAGAAATCTATTTTATACCTATTAATTATTTAATTATTATTATTTATTCATCATTAATTAGATTATTTTTTTATTTACGAATTTTATTTCCTTTTATTTTATTACATTATCAATCAAAAAAAATTAATTTTAAATTAATTAATTTTAAAATAAAAATAAATTATAAAATAATTACAATAAATTGAATTTTATTAATATTTATATTTTCATATGAAATTTTTTAATAAAAATTTTAAGTTAAATAAACTATAAACCTTCAAAGTTTAAAATATATAAATTTATATAAATTTTATATAATTAATTGAAACCAAAATAGAGGTGTGTTATTGTTAATAATATTAATGAATATAAAAATTCCAATTAAAGAAATATTAAATTATGAACTTCTAATTCATTAATAAAATATTAATTTATTTATATTTCTTATATTAGTAATATGTCTGATTAAAGTAATAAACTGTAAATTTATTTAAAGAATAATAAAATTCTTATTACTATATTTAAGTTATTATTAATAACATATTTAAATTTGCAATTTAATATTTTTAATTAAATTATTAAATACTACTTAAATCATCTTAAAGCTCCTTCTTTTCATTCTAAAAATAAACCAATTAATAAAATTAAAAAAATTAATATTATAATATAATAATATTCAAACATTATTATATTTAAAGATCCAATTATAGGTAAAATCAAAGAAATTTCTACATCAAAAATTAAAAAAATTGTTGAAATTATATAAAATTGTAAAGAAAAAGGTAATCGATCATCTGATAAAGGCATAAATCCACATTCAAAAAGAGTTATTTTTTCATAATTTTTAAATATTTTTTTATTTAAAATAAACCTTATTATTATTATTATAAAAAATATAATAAAATCAGCTTTTAATTTTTTATATATATATATATAATATATTTATTTTATATAAAAATATATTATACTGGTATCAGCTTTTAAAATCCCTCAAAATTAAAAGCTGATACAATAATTTTATTCTGTTTTTCTATTAATTTATCTTTATTTTTGGTATATTATTATTATAAAAATTATTGATTATTTTAAACCTATTATAAATTTTAATTTAATGGTATAAAAGATTATGATTTTTAGAAAAATAGACTATAAAGTCATTAGACTTAAGATCTAAAAATAATTAGTTGAAATTATTAATTTTTTTCTAATTTAAAGATAGATTAATATAAATTATTAGACTCATAATCTGAAGATATTCAAATGATTTCTTTAAAAATTTTAGTTTAAAAAAAATATTTTTTTTACAAAAAAAAGACAATAATATTTATTAAATTTTAATATAAAATTTTAATTTGGTTTAATTATTAATTTTAAGGATTTTATTATATATAAATTTTTTTGTAAATTAATAAATTTAAATAATTTATAATTATTTAGGATATAATTTTAAAAATTTAAAAATTTAATATTTAGAAATTTTTTATTCGGTCCTATTGGGTTTATACTACCTGAAAATGGCAAAATCCGCTGGGACCCACGGCACATGCGCAGTGCGCACCAGGTGCGTGAAGTGTGCTGCTGTTCGAAAACTGATAGAGGAAAAATTATGAAAGATATTTTACCTGATTTTATTAGCTGTATACTACCTGTCCTCTAAATTTCAGCGGATTTGATTTCGGCCAATCACAGCCCGAGTCGTGGCTCGATATGGCCGCGTTTCCGCCCTCGTGTCAGCAGAAAAAACTAATCTTGTCGAATCTCCGCTAAAAATGATCAGAATTACACAAAACTGGGCTCAAAACACTCGCAAAAACAAAGCGCAGATGCAGTAAGCACTATTTTTAACCGCTCGTTAATATTAACCCCGATAGAAGCACTTGAGTATAACCACGTGCGCGACCACGTGCGAAAACTTAATTAATTAATAACTTCTTCAGTTTTTATCCGATTTTAATGTTTTATACGTCAAAATATAGGATTAAAAATTGACTACAAAGCAAAGTTTACCGCAAGGTATGAATTTGTTTCAATCAAAAGTTATAACAAACCGAAAAAAGTTTAAACAATAATTAATAACAGCAAAAATAATTATCCGAATTTCAAAAAAATTAGATAGGCCGCTGCGTACTAGCGACCCAGCAGAGGGAAAAATGTTTCAGACAAAAATTTTAAAAAACCGCAACGTTATTAAACGACAAAAATTTATAACCTATTCACGCCTGTCAAAAATTTAAAAACACCTCACAGCGCCAAATTTTTTGCCAAAAAACACCACAAACACTTCCACAGTTTCCCTGCAACACCAGGAACACAGTGAAAAACACTTTACTAGCAAAAAGCACGAAAACTGCCAAAGCTACAGCGAAAAAATCACGGATCACATGTGTACTGCACGGCCTATAGGCTGCAAATAGTGTTGCGGAAAATCGTGATTTCTCGATTCTGCGCATTGACTTTCTTGCGCAGATGGGCTTTGACCGACAATAGTGAAGGTAGCTAAATAATAATAAAAATTTGTGCCAGCAATTGCGGTTATACATTATATTAAAAATTAATATTGATTTATTTATAATAATTATTAATTTTAAATAATTAAATTAAAAAATTTATGATCAAATAACATTTTTTATAAAAATTATTTATTTAATTCATTATTGATTAAAAAAAATTAAATAAAAACTAGGATTAGATACCCTATTATTTAAAAGTTAAATATTTAAAGTAAAGTAAAATTATAAGAAACATAAAAATTATGGCGGTATTTTATTCAAAATAGAGAAATTTGTCCTAAAAAATGATAATCCACGATAGGAGAAACTTATTTTTATACTTATGTATATTCATATTAAAATTATTTTTTTAAAATATAATTGAAATATTAATAATTTTTAATTTAAAATTAAATAATAATAATTTAGATCAATATGTAGTTATAAATAAGAAGGAGATGAATTACTTTTATTCTATAAATTTTATAAAAAATTAGAATATTAATTTTAATATTAATATGAAAAAGAATTTATTAGTAAATTTTATAAATTAATAAAATTGAAATTTGATCTAAAATATGTACAAATCGCCCGTCACTTCTATATTAAATTAGAGTAAGTCGTAACAAAGTAAATGTTACTGGAAAGTGTATTTAGAAAGAAATATAGTTTAATAAAAACATTTATTTTGCAAATAAAAAAAAATATTTAATATTTTATTTTTATATATATATATATACATATATAAGTGTTTTTGCATAAAAAATTTTGAATTTTTTGGTAATAAATTATATTTATTATATATATATATATATATATATATATATATATAATTAATTTATTTTAAAAATATTTTTTAAAAATAATTAAAGATTTAATTATTAAAAATATTATTATAAAAATTATTATAAAATATATAATAATTATTATAAAAAATAAAATTAATTTATATTTATAGTATTGTAAAAGAAATTTATTAATTATTTAAAAAAATAATAATATTATTTACCTTTTGTATCAGGGTTTATTAAAATTAATAAATAAATTATTTATTTCTCGAAACTAATAGATTTAATTAAATATAAAATTTAATGTTGTATTATTATTATAAATATTTAATTAGAAATTAAACGTTTTTTGAAATTAGTATATCTAGTTATTTTATAAATAAATTTAATTTAGATAATAATATTTAAATTATATTAATTTAATTAATATAATTTATTATTATTATTATTAAAATTTAAGGGATAAACTTTAAATTTATATTAATATAATTATTTAATTATTTATTTATGTTTTATTTTATATAATATATATATATATATATATATATATTAAAAATTAAAATTTATAAAGTAAAATTTAAAAAAATTTTAAATTTAATTTAATTTAATTATTTAATTAATTATAAAATTAAAAATTTTAATAATTAAAATTTTAAAATTATGATAAAATTAGTAAATTAAAAATATAAAAAATATTAATTTAATAAATAAAGATTAAATTAAGGAATTAGGCAAAAATTTTATTCGCCTGCTTATTAAAAACATGGTTTATTGATTATAATATTAAATCTAATCTGCTCAATGATATAATTAAATAGCTGCAGTATATTGACTGTACAAAGGTAGCAAAATCAATTGGCTTTTTATTGAAGTCGGGAATGAAGGATTGAACGATATAAAATCTGTCTCAATTTAATTAATAATTAAATTTTATTTTAGGTAAAAATTCCTAAATATATTTAAAAGACGAGAAGACCCTATAGAATTTTATAAATTAATAATAAATTTAAATTAATTATATTTATTAAATTAATTATTAATTTATTTGATTGGGGATAATTTGAAAATTTAAAAAATTTTTCATATGAAATAATAATAAAACATAAATATATGAAATATCATTAAATTATCCATTAATAATGAAAATAAATTACCTTAGGGATAACAGCGTAATTTTTTTGGAGAGGATATTGATAAAAAAGTTTGCGACCTCGATGTTGAATTAAGTAAAATAGTTGATAGAAAGATTAACTAAATTAAGTCTGTTCGACTTTTAATAACTTACATGATTTGAGTTTAAAACGGTGTGAGCCAGTTTGGATTCTATCTTTAAATAAAAATAATAGTTTTGTACGAAAGGACTTGCTTTTTTTACTATTGTAATAAATTATTGAATAAAAATTAATAATTACTTTAACATAATAGTGTAATATAATTACACTAGTGTATTGTAGTATAATATAATAGATTTAGAATCTATAAATAAAATATTTTTATATATTTTAAGTAATAATTTTATTAATTTATTATATAAATATAATGTTATGTATACTTGATACAATAATTATAGTTTTAATTTCTGTATCTTTTGTTAGATTATTAGAACGAAAGATTTTAAGTAGAATTCAATTACGAGTTGGTCCTAATAAATCAAGAATTAAAGGAATTGTACAATCTTTTAGAGATGCTATTAAATTAATAATTAAAGAAAAAATATTTCCTATTAATGTAAATTATTTATTATATTTATTTAGACCTATTATAATAGTAATATTAATAATATTAATATGAATAAATTCACCTTATTATATTAATTTTATTAATAATTATATACATATAATAATAATTTTATGTAATTTAAGTATAGGAGTTTATCCTTTAATAATTTCTGGATGATCTTCAGGATCTATTTATGCTTTAATTGGAAGATTACGAAGAATTGCTCAAACAATTTCTTATGAAGTAAGTATAATTTTTATTATATTTTCAATAATTATATTTACAGAAACTTTTAATTTATTATTATTTTGTAATTTACAAAAATATAGTTGATTTATTTTTTTATTTTATCCAATTTCTTTTATATTATTTATTAGATTTTTAGCAGAATTAAATCGAACACCTTTTGATTTAGCTGAGGGGGAATCAGAATTAGTTTCAGGTTTTAATATTGAATATATAGGAATAACTTTTGCTATAATTTTTATAGCAGAATATGGGATAATTTTATTTATAAGATATTTATTTAGAATTTTTTTTTTAGGGGGAAATATTAATTCAATAATATTTTATTTAATATTTTTAATTATAGCAATTTTTTATTATTTGAGTTCGAGGAACTTTTCCTCGAATTCGATATGATCAAATAATAATAATAATATGAAAAAATTTTTTACCTTTTACTTTATGTTATTTAATTATTTTAGTAATAATCAAAATAATAATTTTATTAATAATTATTTAAATTATTAGAAGATTTTACTTCTAAATATGTAATTTCAAGTTACATGCTAATATAGCTTAATAATTTGTTTATATATGTAAATATATGTATATATATATAATTATAAAAATGGATAATTAAATATCTTAAATCAAGTCGAAATTGATTATTTTTCATTTTTAATTTTTATTAAAAATAATTTTAATGAAAAAATTAGTAAAAATTGGGATTATTAAATAATATAAAAAATATAAAATTGAAGCAAATTGTCTAATTAAAACAAATGGGTTTTCAATTGGTTTTGCTCCAGTTCAAGTTAAAATAAAAAAAATACAAACAAAAATTCAAAAAAAAAAATTGATTAATAATTTGAAATTTAAATCCTTTAATTTTATATTGAGAAAAAAAAAGGAATAAATAATAAAATTAAAATTGATATTAATAAAGCAATAACTCCCCCTAATTTATTAGGAATTGATCGTAAAATAGCATAAGCAAATAAAAAATATCATTCAGGTTGAATATGTATTGGAGTAATTATTGAATTAGCTTTATTAAAATTTTCAGGATCAGATAATATATAAGGATTTAATAAACAAATTAAAAATAATATTCTAATTAAAATAATAAATCCAATAATATCTTCAACTGAATAATACGGATTAAATGGAATTTTATAATAATTTCTATTTAATCCTATTGGATTAGAAGATCCTGATTCATGTAAAAATATTAAATGTAAAATTACTAAAAATAAAATAATAAATGGAAAAATAAAATGAAAAGAATAAAATCGATTTAAAGTAGCATTATTTAATGAAAATCCTCCTCATAATCATGTAACTATTAAATTTCCAATATAAGGAACTGCAGATAATAAATTAGTAATTACAGTAGCTCCTCAAAATGATATTTGACCTCACGGTAAGACATATCCTATAAAAGCTGTTATTATAGTAACTAAAAAAATAATTACTCCTATATTTCAAGCTTTATAAGATTTTAATGTATTATAATATAAATTTCGTCCAATATGAATATATATACAAATAAAAAATATTGAAGCTCCATTTAAATGCATTAATCGTAATAATAACATAAAATAAAACATAAACCTAATAAAGATCCAAAGTTTCATCAAATTGAAATATTTAAAGGAGTAGGAAGATTAATTAATGAATTATTAATAATTCTTAAAAGATCTTTTTTTTTTATTATTGATTTTATCATTAATTAATTTTTCGAATAGCTATTTTTTTATATAAACATAATTTTACTACTGCTGTTAAACAAATAAATAAAAAAATTATTAAAAATATAATAGTAAAATAATTTCTATAAATATAAATATTAATAAATTTTATACGAGATTCTAATAAATTATTATTAATTAAATTTCTTAAAGAAAAAGTTTCTGTAAAATCATTAATTTCTATTAAAAAATTAAATTTATAATTTTTATAAATAAAAATAATTAAACAAAATATAAATGAAATTTTAATTAAAATTTCATTTATATGAATTCAACTAGGAGTTGTAGATATATTTGTACAAAATCTAGTAAAATATAAAAAAATTACTATTATTCCTCCTATTAAAGTTAAAAATACAATAAATGATAATATTTGATTTCTATTATATATAGAAATTAAAGGTATAGATAAAATTGTTAAAATAAATAAAATAATTCCTATATATACAGGATGTAAATTTTTATTTTTAAAAATTAAAAAAAAGTACTTAATATAATTAAATTAATAGATATAATAATAATAGTAATTAATATTGTAAAATTAATTTCAAAAAATAGTTTAATTAAAATATTGACTTTGGAAGTTAATGATATAAGAATTACTTATTTTTTTGATTAGTTATAAATATTATATATTTATATTTAATTTAAATTAATAACTATATTTATAGAAATTATTATTTATATATTTTTATATTTATGTATTCTGCTACATTATTTTGTTATTAATTTAATCAAGTATTACCTACTTTAATTATATTAGAATTTATAATATTAAGATTATTATTATTATTATCTTTATTATCTATTAAATTAATAAATTATATAATTATTTTATATTATTTGATTTTTGTTGTTTGTGAAAGAGTATATGGATTAATGATATTAATTTTATTAATACGATCTTATGGAAATAATAATGTTAAAACATTAAATTTAAATTTATGATAAGAATATTAATTTTTATAATTTCAATTTTATTTATTTACTTATTTTTTGAAAAAAAAATATTATTAATATTATCAAATTTATTATTTATAATAAGATTTATAATACTGTTTAAATTTAATTATAGGAATGATTGAAGTATAATTTATTATTGAATAGGGATTGATTCTTTCAGATTTATTTTAATTATTTTAAGATTTTGAATTACTGGGTTAATATTTTTAGTTAGAAAAGTTGAAAATATTAAATTATATTCTTTAATTTTAAAAATTTTATTATTAAGTTTAATTTTATGTTTTTCTTCTAAAAAATAATTTTATTTTTTATTTTTTTTTTTGAAATTACTTTAATTCCTACTTTTTTTTTAATTATTGGATGAGGATATCAATCTGAACGAATTAATGCAAGAATATATTTACTTTATTATTGTTTATTAGGATCATTTCCTTTATTTTTTTATTATTTTTTTATTTTATAATAAATTTCATACATTAAATTTTGAAATATTAATTTTATTAAATTATATAAATAATTTAGTATATTATTTTCTTATTTTTGCTTTTTTAGCAAAAGTTCCTATATTTTTATTTCATGTATGATTGCCAAAAGCTCATGTAGAAGCTCCATTAACAGGAAGAATAATTTTAGCGGGAGTTTTATTAAAATTAGGAGGATATGGATTATACCGTTCAATAACTTTAATATTAAATAATAGATTAAATATAAATATCATTTTTATAATAATTAGATTAATGGGAATAATTTATTTAAGATTTGTTTGTATCCGACAAATTGACATAAAAATATTAGTTGCTTATTCTTCTGTAGTTCATATATCAATAATATTAATAAGTATATTTACAATAACAATTTGAGGATTTATAGGAGGATTATTAATAATAATTGGACATGGATTATGTTCTTCAGCTATATTTGTTTTAGTTAATTATTTTTATGAACGAACTAATACTCGAAATTTATTAATTAATAAAGGAATAATTTATGTAATTCCTTCAATATGTATATGATGATTTATTTTTTGTAGAATTAATATATCAGCTCCAATTTCTTTAAATTTAATAAGAGAAATTATATCTATTTGTGTAATTATTAATTGATCAAATAAAATAATTCTAATATTAATAATTGGAATATTTATAAGTGCTTCTTATTCTTTATATTTATTTTCTTATAGATATCATGGAAAATTAATAAATTTATTATATAAAATTTATCCTAATAATATAAATAATTTTATTGTAATAATTTTACATTGAATTCCTTTAAATTTTTTAATTTTAAAAATAGATATATTTATTTATTTAAATAATTTAATAAAAATATTGATTTGTGGGATCAAAATTATATATAACTATATTTTAAATATATTAAAAATAAATTTTATTATTTTATTTAAGAAGAACAATATTTTTATTAATTAGAATTATATCTTTTTTAATTAGATTAATTATACTTTCATTTAAATATTCAATATTTTTAGAATGAAATATTTTTATTATTAATAGATTAATAATTAATATATTTATTTATATTGATTGAATAAGAATAATATTTATATTTATTGTAATAATTATTTCTTCAATAATTATATTATATTGTAGAGAATATATAAATCATGACAATTATAATTTACGATTTTTTTATTTAGTATTTTTTTTTATTATATCAATAATATTAATAATTTTTAGCCCAAATTTAGTAAGAATTTTAATTGGATGAGATGGATTAGGATTAATTTCTTATTTATTAGTAATTTATTATAATAATATTTCTAGATATAATTCAGGAATATTAACAGTTTTAATAAATCGAGTAGGGGATGTAATAATTTTATTATCTATTGGAATAATAATAATATATGGTTCTTGAAATTTTACTAATTTAAATTTAATTAATTCTTTAATTTTATTATTAATTATTATTGCTGCTTTTACTAAAAGAGCTCAATTACCTTTTTCTTCTTGATTACCTGCAGCTATAGCTGCTTCAACCCCTGTTTCATCTTTAGTTCATTCTTCAACTTTAGTAACAGCAGGTGTTTATTTATTAATTCGATTTAATTATTTAATAAATAATAATGAATTATTGTTAGAATATATTAAAATTACAGGTTTATTAACTATATTATTTGCAAGATTATCTGCAATAATAGAATATGATCTTAAAAAAATTATTGCTTTTTCTACTTTATCTCAATTAGGATTAATAATAATAATTTATGGAATAAAACAATATAATTTAGTATTTTTTCATTTAATTATTCATGCAATTTTTAAATCAATAATATTTATATGTTCTGGTTCAATTATTCATGTAATAAATAATTGTCAAGATATTCGAATAATAGGTAATATTACAAAAAGAATACCTTTAACATCTATAATTATAATAATTTCAGGATTAGCTTTATGTGGTTTACCTTTCATATCAGGATTTTATTCAAAAGATAAAATTTTAGAATTTGTTATTTTAAATAATTATTCAATTATTATTAAATTTTTAATATATTTAAGAATTATATTAACTATTATATATAATTTTCGAATATTATTTTATTTAACAAAAAAAAAACAAATATATTTTATCCTATAAAATCTTGATTAGAATCATCAATTATAACTTCTTCTATATTAATTTTAATAATTGTAACATTAACATTTGGATTTTTAATAAAATGAATTTTATTTAATAATATTGAAAATATATTTATAAATTTTTTAGATAAATTTTTTTTTTATATATTATGTATTTTATCTTATTTAATTACTAAAATTAATTTTAATATTAAAATTAATTTTAATAATTTTATTAAGAAAAATATGATTTACAAATAATTTAATTATCCTTTAAAATTTAATAATTTATTTTATTATAATTATGAAAAAGGTTGAAGAGAATATATTTTTAAAAATACAATTTATAAATTATCAAAATTAACATTATATATAATTAGTTTAAATAAAAATTTAATTCAATTAATTACAATAAGAATAATTTTTATAATTTTAATTTTACTAAATTAATATTTAAATAGTTTATATAAAATATAATATTGAAGATATTAAGAAAATAATTTTATTTTTAAATATTTTATAAATTAAAAATAATTATCTTTATATTGAAAATATAATATTTTTTAATAAACTATATAAAATGAGTAAATGGCTTTATTCTACAAACCATAAAACTATTGGAATTTTATACTTTATTTTTGGAATATGAGCAGGAATTACTGGAATAGCAATATCAATAATTATTCGATTAGAATTATCAACTCCAGGAGCTTTATTAGGAAATGATCAATTATATAATTCAATTGTTACTAATCATGCTTTTACAATAATTTTTTTTTTGTTATACCTGTAATAGTAGGGGGATTTGGAAATTATTTAATTCCTTTAATATTAACTACTCCAGATATAGCTTTCCCTCGAATAAATAATATAAGATTTTGATTATTACCTCCTAGATTTTTATGTTTATGATTAAGGATATTAATAGGAGATGGTACTGGTACTGGATGAACAGTATATCCTCCTTTAGCTTCAAAATTATTTCATAGTAGACCTTCAGTTGATTTTTCTATTATTTCTTTACATTTAGCTGGAGCTTCATCTATTATAGGAGTTATTAATTTTATTTCTACTATTATTAATATAAAAAAAGGACCAATTGAAAAAATACCTATATTTGCTTGAACAATTTTAGTGACTTCAATTTTATTATTATTATCTTTACCTGTATTAGCAGGTCCTATTACTATATTATTATTTGATCGAAATTTAAATACTTCATTTTTTGACCCATCCGGAGGAGGAGATCCAATTTTATATCAACATTTATTTTGATTTTTTGGCCATCCTGAAGTATATATTTTAATTTTACCTGGATTTGGATTAATTTCTCAAATAATTTATAATGAAAGAGGAAAAAAAGAAGTTTTTGGAAGAATAGGAATAATTTATGCAATTTTAAGTATTGGATTAATAGGTTTTGTTGTATGAGGTCATCATATATTTACAGTAGGTATAGATGTAGATACTCGAGCTTATTTCACTTCAGTAACTATAGTAATTGCAATTCCAACTGGAATTAAAGTATTTAGATGAATAGCTACTATAGCTAGAACAAAAATTAAACATTCTGCTACTTATTTATGAATTTTTGGGTTAATTTTTTTATTTACTTTAGGAGGATTCACTGGAGTAGTTTTAGCTAATTCATCACTAGATATTGTATTTCATGATACTTATTATGTAGTTGCTCATTTTCATTATGTTTTATCAATAGGAGCTGTTTTTTCAATTTTTGGAGGATTTACTTATTGATTTCCTTTATTAACAGGTTTAACTTTAAATCAAAATATTTTAAAAATTCATTTTTTAATATTATTTATTGGAGTAAATATAACTTTTTTTCCACAACATTTTTTAGGAATAAGAGGAATACCACGACGATACTCAGATTACCCAGATGCTTATACTTGTTGAAATAAAATATCTTCTATAGGAGCTATAATTTCATTTTTTAGAACTTTTGTATTTTTATTTGCTTTATATGAAGCTTTTATTTCTAATCGAAAATTTATATTTGATATAAAATCAAATTCATCTGTAGAATGATTAATAATTACTCCTCCTTCTGATCATTCATTTTATGAATTACCAAAATTAAAAGAAGATATTTGAACAAATAAAGAAAAATCTAAACTTAAATTTAATTCTAAAAAGTCAGAAATTCAATTTAATGTTAATATTATATCTAATGGTAATAATTTAAATAAAAAATAAATTATTAATTCTAATATGGCAGATTAGTGTAATAGATTTAAATCCTATAAATGTAATAATATTACTATTAGAAATTCCTATATGAGGTCAAATAATATTTCAAGATGCTAGATCCCCAATTATACAAAATATAATTTTTTTTCATGATTCTGTAATAATAATTATTTTTATAATTACTATTGTATTCATTTATATATTTATTATAATATTAAAAGATAAATATATAGATTTATCATTAGTTCATAATGAATTAATTGAAATTATTTGAACATTATTACCAATAATTTGCTTAATTTTTATAGCTTTACCTTCATTAAGATTATTATATTTAATAGATGATTTAAAAAACCCTGATTTATCAGTAAGCACTATTTTTAACCGCTCGTTAATATTAACCCCGATAGAAGCACTTGAGTATAACCACGTGCGCGACCACGTGCGAAAACTTAATTAATTAATAACTTCTTCAGTTTTTATCCGATTTTAATGTTTTATACGTCAAAATATAGGATTAAAAATTGACTACAAAGCAAAGTTTACCGCAAGGTATGAATTTGTTTCAATCAAAAGTTATAACAAACCGAAAAAAGTTTAAACAATAATTAATAACAGCAAAAATAATTATCCGAATTTCAAAAAAATTAGATAGGCCGCTGCGTACTAGCGACCCAGCAGAGGGAAAAATGTTTCAGACAAAAATTTTAAAAAACCGCAACGTTATTAAACGACAAAAATTTATAACCTATTCACGCCTGTCAAAAATTTAAAAACACCTCACAGCGCCAAATTTTTTGCCAAAAAACACCACAAACACTTCCACAGTTTCCCTGCAACACCAGGAACACAGTGAAAAACACTTTACTAGCAAAAAGCACGAAAACTGCCAAAGCTACAGCGAAAAAATCACGGATCACATGTGTACTGCACGGCCTATAGGCTGCAAATAGTGTTGCGGAAAATCGTGATTTCTCGATTCTGCGCATTGACTTTCTTGCGCAGATGGGCTTTGACCGACAATAGTGAAGGTAGCTAAATAATAATAAAAATTTGTGCCAGCAATTGCGGTTATACATTATATTAAAAATTAATATTGATTTATTTATAATAATTATTAATTTTAAATAATTAAATTAAAAAATTTATGATCAAATAACATTTTTTATAAAAATTATTTATTTAATTCATTATTGATTAAAAAAAATTAAATAAAAACTAGGATTAGATACCCTATTATTTAAAAGTTAAATATTTAAAGTAAAGTAAAATTATAAGAAACATAAAAATTATGGCGGTATTTTATTCAAAATAGAGAAATTTGTCCTAAAAAATGATAATCCACGATAGGAGAAACTTATTTTTATACTTATGTATATTCATATTAAAATTATTTTTTTAAAATATAATTGAAATATTAATAATTTTTAATTTAAAATAAAATAATAATAATTTAGATCAATATGTAGTTATAAATAAGAAGAAGATGAATTACTTTTATTCTATAAATTTTATAAAAATTAGAATATTAATTTTAATATTAATATGAAAAAGAATTTATTAGTAAATTTTAAAAATTAATAAAATTGAAATTTGATCTAAAATATGTACAAATCGCCCGTCACTTCTATATTAAATTAGAGTAAGTCGTAACAAAGTAAATGTTACTGGAAAGTGTATTTAGAAAGAAATATAGTTTAATAAAAACATTTATTTTGCAAATAAAAAAAAATATTTAATATTTTATTTTTATATATATATATATACATATATAAGTGTTTTTGCATAAAAAATTTTGAATTTTTGGTAATAAATTATATTTATTATATATATATATATATATATATATATATATATAATTAATTTATTTTAAAAATATTTTTTAAAAATAATTAAAGATTTAATTATTAAAAATATTATTATAAAAATTATTATAAAATATATAATAATTATTATAAAAAATAAAATTAATTTATATTTATAGTATTGTAAAAGAAATTTATTAATTATTTAAAAAAAATAATAATATTATTTACCTTTTGTATCAGGGTTTATTAAAATTAATAAATAAATTATTTATTTCTCGAAACTAATAGATTTAATTAAATATAAAATTTAATGTTGTATTATTATATAAATATTTAATTAGAAATTAAACGTTTTTTGAAATTAGTATATCTAGTTGTTTTATAAATAAATTCAATTTAGATAATAACATTTAAATTATATTAATTAAATTAATATAATTTATTATTATTATTATTTAAAATTAAGGGATAAACTTTAAATTTATATTAATATAATTATTTAATTATTTATTTATGTTTTATTTTATATAATATATATATATATTAAATATTAAAATTTATAAAGTTAATTTAAAAAAATTTTAAATTTAATTTAATTAATTATTTAATTAATTATAAAATTAAAAATTTTAATTATTAAAATTTTAAAATTATGATAAAATTAGTAAATTAAAAATATAAAAAATATTAATTTAATAAATAAAGATTAAATTAAGGAATTAGGCAAAAATTTTATTCGCCTGTTTATTAAAAACATGGTTTATTGATTATAATATTAAATCTAATCTGCTCAATGATATAATTAAATAGCTGCAGTATATTGACTGTACAAAGGTAGCAAAATCAATTGGCTTTTTATTGAAGTCGGGAATGAAGATTGAACGAAATAAAATCTGTCTCAATTTAATTAATAATTAAATTTTATTTTAGGTAAAAATTCCTAAATGTATTTAAAAGACGAGAAGACCCTATAGAATTTTATAAATTAATAATTAATTTAAATTAATTATATTTATTAAATTAATTATTAATTTATTTGATTGGGGATAATTTGAAAATTTAAAAAATTTTTCATATGAAATAATATTAAAACATAAATATATGAAATATCATTAAATTATCCATTAATAATGAAATAAATAAATTACCTTAGGGATAACAGCGTAATTTTTTTGGAGAGGATATTGATAAAAAAGTTTGCGACCTCGATGTTGAATTAAGTAAAATAGTTGATAGAAAGATTAACTAAATTAAGTCTGTTCGACTTTTAATAACTTACATGATTTGAGTTTAAAACGGTGTGAGCCAGTTTGGATTCTATCTTTAAATAAAAATAATAGTTTTGTACGAAAGGACTTGCTTTTTTTACTATTGTAATAAATTATTGAATAAAATTAATAATTACTTTAACATAATAGTGTAATATAATTACACTAGTGTATTGTAGTATAATATAATAGATTTAGAATCTATAAATAAAATATTTTTATATATTTTAAGTAATAATTTTATTAATTTATTATATAAATATAATGTTATGTATACTTGATACAATAATTATAGTTTTAATTTCTGTATCTTTTGTTAGATTATTAGAACGAAAGATTTTAAGTAGAATTCAATTACGAGTTGGTCCTAATAAATCAAGAATTAAAGGAATTGTACAATCTTTTAGAGATGCTATTAAATTGATAATTAAAGAAAAAATATTTCCTATTAATGTAAATTATTTATTATATTTATTTAGACCTATTATAATAGTAGTATTAATAATATTAATATGAATAAATTCACCTTATTATATTAATTTTATTAATAATTATATACATATAATAATAATTTTATGTATTTTAAGTATAGGTGTTTATCCTTTAATAATTTCTGGATGATCCTCAGGATCTATTTATGCTTTAATTGGAAGATTACGAAGAATTGCCCAAACAATTTCTTATGAAGTTAGTATAATTTTTATTATATTTTCAATAATTATATTTACAGAAACTTTTAATTTATTATTATTTTGTAATTTACAAAAATATAGTTGATTTATTTTTTTATTTTATCCAATTTCTTTTATATTATTTATTAGATTTTTAGCAGAATTAAATCGAACACCTTTTGATTTAGCTGAGGGGGAATCAGAATTAGTTTCAGGTTTTAATATTGAATATATAGGGATAACTTTTGCTATAATTTTTATAGCAGAATATGGTATAATTTTATTTATAAGATATTTATTTAGAATTTTTTTTTTAGGAGGGAATATTAATTCAATAATATTTTATTTAATATTTTTAATTATAGCAATTTTAATTATTTGAGTTCGAGGAACTTTTCCTCGAATTCGATACGATCAAATAATAATAATAATATGAAAAAAATTTTTACCTTTTACTTTATGTTATTTAATTATTTTAGTAATAATTAAAATAATAATTTTATTAATAATTATTTAAATTATTAGAAGATTTTACTTCTAAATATGTAATTTCAAGTTACATGCTAATATAGCTTAATAATTTTATATATATATATATATATATATATAATTATAAAAATGGATAATTAAATATCTTAAATCAAGTCGAAATTGATTATTTTTCATTTTTAATTTTTATTAAAAATAATTTTAATGAAAAAATTAGTAAAAATTGGAATTATTAAATAATATAAAAAATATAAAATTGAAGCAAATTGTCTAATTAAAACAAATGGATTTTCAATTGGTTTTGCTCCAGTTCAAGTTAAAATAAAAAAAATACAAACAAAAATTCAAAAAAAAAATTGATTAATAATTTGAAATTTAAATCCTTTAATTTTATATTGAGAAAAAAAAGGAATAAATAATAAAATTAAAATTGATATTAATAAAGCAATAACTCCCCCTAATTTATTAGGAATTGATCGTAAAATAGCATAAGCAAATAAAAAATACCATTCAGGTTGAATATGCATTGGAGTAATTATTGAATTAGCTTTGTTAAAATTTTCAGGATCAGATAATATATAAGGGTTTAATAAACAAATTAAAATTAATATTCTAATTAAAATAATAAATCCAATAATATCTTTAACTGAATAATAAGGATTAAATGGAATTTTATAATAATTACTATTTAATCCTATTGGATTAGAAGATCCTGATTCATGTAAAAATATTAAATGTAAAATTACTAAAAATAAAATAATAAATGGAAAAATAAAATGAAAAGAATAAAATCGATTTAAAGTAGCATTATTTACTGAAAATCCTCCTCATAATCATGTAACTATTAAATTTCCAATATAAGGAACTGCAGATAATAAATTAGTAATTACAGTAGCTCCTCAAAATGATATTTGACCTCATGGTAATACATATCCTATAAAAGCTGTTATTATAGTAACTAAAAAAATAATTACTCCTATATTTCAAGCTTTATAAGATTTAAATGTATTATAATATAAATTTCGTCCAATATGAATATATATGCAAATAAAAAATATTGAAGCTCCATTTAAATGTATTAATCGTAATAATAACATAAAATAAAACATAAACCTAATAAAGATCCAAAGTTTCATCAAATTGAAATATTTAAAGGAGTAGGAAGATTAATTAATGAATTATTAATAATTCTTAAAAGATCTTTTTTTTTTATAATTGATTTTATCATTAATTAATTTTTCGAATAGCTATTTTTTTATATAAACATAATTTTACTACTGCTGTTAAACAAATAAATAAAAAAATTATTAAAAATATAATAGTAAAATAATTTCTATAAATATAAATATTAATAAATTTTATAGGAGATTCTAATAAATTATTATTAATTAAATTTCTTAAAGAAAAAGTTTCTGTAAAATCATTAATTTCTATTAAAAAATTAAATTTATAATTTTTATAAATAAAAATAATTAAACAAAATATAAATGAAATTTTAATTAAAATTTCATTTATATGAATTCAACTAGGAGTTGTAGATATATTTGTACAAAATCTAGTAAAATATAAAAAAATTACTATTATTCCTCCTATTAAAGTTAAAAATACAATAAATGATAATATTTGATTTCTATTATATATAGAAATTAAAGGTATGGATAAAATTGTTAAAATAAATAAAATAATTCCTATATATACAGGATGTAAATTTTTATTTTTAAAAATAAAAAAAAAAGTTCTTAATATAATTAAATTAATAGATATAATAATAATAGTAATTAATATTGTAAAATTAATTTCAAAAAATAGTTTAATTAAAATATTGACTTTGGAAGTTAATGATATAAGAATTACTTATTTTTTTGATTAGTTATAAATATTATATATTTATATTTAATTTACAAAATTAATATTTTAATTTAAATTAATAACTATATTTATAGAAATTATTATTTATATATTTTTATATTTATGTATTCTGCTACATTATTTTGTTACTTATTTAATCAAGTATTACCTACTTTAATTATATTAGAATTTATAATATTAAGATTATTGTTATTGTTATCTTTATTATCTATTAAATTAATAAATTATATAATTATTTTATATTATTTGATTTTTGTTGTTTGTGAAAGAGTATATGGATTAATAATATTAATTTTATTAATGCGATCATATGGAAATAATAATGTTAAAACATTAAATTTAAATTTATGATAAGAATATTAATTTTTATAATTTCAATTTTATTTATTTATTTATTTTTTGAAAAAAAAATAATATTATTAATATTATCAAATTTATTATTTATAATAAGATTTATAATATTATTTAAATTTAATTATAGAAATGATTGAAGTATAATTTATTATTGAATAGGAATTGATTCTTTTAGATTTATTTTAATTATTTTAAGATTTTGAATTACTGGATTAATATTTTTAGTTAGAAAAGTTGAAAATATTAAATTATATTCTTTAATTTTAATAATTTTATTATTAAGTTTAATTTTATGTTTTTCTTCAATAAATTATTTTATTTTTTATTTTTTTTTTGAAATTACTTTAATTCCTACTTTTTTATTAATTATAGGATGAGGATATCAATCTGAACGAATTAATGCAAGAATATATTTACTTTATTATTGTTTATTAGGATCATTTCCTTTATTATTCATTATTTTTTTATTTTATAATAAATTTTATACATTAAATTTTGAAATATTAATTTTATTAAATTATATAAACAATTTAGTATATTATTTTCTTATTTTTGCTTTTTTAGCAAAAGTTCCTATATTTTTATTTCATGTATGATTACCAAAAGCTCATGTAGAAGCTCCTTTAACAGGAAGGATAATTTTAGCTGGAGTTTTATTAAAATTAGGAGGATATGGGTTATATCGTTCAATAATTTTAATATTAAATAATAGATTAAATATAAATATTATTTTTATAATAATTAGTTTAATAGGAATAATTTATTTAAGGTTTATTTGTATTCGACAAATTGATATAAAAATATTAGTTGCTTATTCTTCTGTAGTACATATATCAATAATATTAATAAGTATATTTACAATAACAATTTGAGGGTTTATAGGAGGATTATTAATAATAATTGGACATGGATTATGTTCCTCAGCTATATTTGTTTTAGTTAATTATTTTTATGAACGAACTAATACTCGAAATTTACTAATTAATAAAGGAATAATTTATGTAATTCCTTCAATATGTATATGATGATTTATTTTTTGTAGAATTAATATATCAGCTCCAATTTCTTTAAATTTAATAAGAGAAATTATATCAATTTGTGTAATTATTAATTGATCAAATAAAATAATTTTAATATTAATAATTGGAATATTTATAAGTGCTACTTATTCTTTATATTTATTTTCTTATAGATATCATGGAAAATTAATAAATTTATTATATAAAATTTATCCTAATAATATAAATAATTTTATTGTAATAATTTTACATTGAATTCCTTTAAATTTTTTATTTTAAAAATAGATATATTTATTTATTTAAATAATTTAATAAAAATATTGATTTGTGGGATCAACATTATATATAACTATATTTAAATATATTAAAAATAAATTTTATTATTTATTAAGAAGAACAATATTTTTATTAATTAGAATTATATCTTTTTTAATTAGATTAATTATACTTTCATTTAAATATTCAATATTTTTAGAATGAATATTTTTATTATTAATAGATTAATAATTAATATATTTATTTATATTGATTGAATAAGAATAATATTTATATTTATTGTAATAATTATTTCTTCAATAATTATATTATATTGTAGAGAATATATAAATCATGATAATTATAATTTACGATTTTTTTATTTAGTATTTTTTTTTATTATATCAATAATATTAATAATTTTTAGTCCAAATTTAGTAAGAATTTTAATTGGATGAGATGGATTAGGATTAATTTCTTATTTATTAGTAATTTATTATAATAATATTTCTAGATATAATTCAGGAATATTAACAGTTTTAATAAATCGAGTAGGGGATGTAATAATTTTATTATCTATTGGAATAATAATAATATATGGTTCTTGAAATTTTACTAATTTAAATATAATTAATTCTTTAATTTTATTATTAATTATTATTGCTGCTTTTACTAAAAGAGCTCAATTACCTTTTTCTTCTTGATTGCCTGCAGCTATAGCTGCACCAACTCCTGTTTCATCTTTAGTTCATTCTTCAACTTTAGTAACAGCAGGTGTTTATTTATTAATTCGATTTAATTATTTAATAAATAATAATGAGATATTATTAGAATATATTAAAATTACAGGTTTATTGACTATATTATTTGCAAGATTATCTGCAATGATAGAATATGATCTTAAAAAAATTATTGCTTTTTCTACTTTATCTCAATTAGGATTAATAATAATAATTTATGGAATAAAACAATATAATTTAGTATTTTTTCATTTAATTATTCATGCAATTTTTAAATCAATAATATTTATATGTTCTGGTTCAATTATTCATGTAATAAATAATTGTCAAGATATTCGAATAATAGGAAATATTACAAAAAGAATACCTTTAACATCTATAATTATAATAATTGCAGGATTAGCTTTATGTGGATTACCTTTTATATCAGGATTTTATTCAAAAGATAAAATTTTAGAATTCATTATTTTAAATAATTACTCAATTGTTATTAAATTTTTAATATATTTAAGAATTATATTAACTATTATATATAATTTCCGAATATTATTTTATTTAACAAAAAAAACAAATATATTTTATCCTATAAAATCTTGATTAGAATCATCAATTATAACTTCTTCTATATTAATTTTAATAATTTTAACATTAATATTTGGATTTTTAATAAAATGAATTTTATTTAATAATATTGAAAATATATTTATAAATTTTTTAGATAAATTTTTTTTTTATATATTATGTATTTTATCTTATTTAATTACTAAAATTAATTTTAATATTAAAATTAATTTTAATAATTTTATTAAGAAAAATATGATTTACAAATAATTTAATTATCCTTTAAAATTTAATAATTTATTTTATTATAATTATGAAAAAGGTTGAAGAGAATATATTTTTAAAAATACAATTTATAAATTATCAAAATTATCATTATATATAATTAGTTTAAATAAAAATTTAATTCAATTAATTACAATAAGAATAATTTTTATTATTTTAATTTTATTAAATTAATATTTAAATAGTTTATATAAAATATAATATTGAAGATATTAAGAAAATAATTTTATTTTTAAATATTTTATAAATTAAAAATAATTATCTTTATATTGAAAATATAATATTTTTAAATAAACTATATAAAATGAGTAAATGGCTTTATTCTACAAACCATAAAACTATTGGAATTTTATACTTTATTTTTGGAATATGAGCAGGAATTACTGGAATAGCAATATCAATAATTATTCGATTAGAATTATCAACTCCAGGAGCTTTATTAGGGAATGATCAAGTATATAATTCAATTGTTACTAATCATGCTTTTACAATAATTTTTTTTTTTGTTATACCTGTAATAGTAGGGGGATTTGGAAATTACTTAATTCCTTTAATATTAACTACTCCAGATATAGCTTTCCCTCGAATAAATAATATAAGATTTTGATTATTACCCCCTAGATTTTTATGTTTATGATTAAGGATATTAATAGGAGATGGTACTGGTACTGGATGAACAGTATACCCTCCTTTAGCTTCAAAATTATTTCATAGTAGACCTTCAGTTGATTTTTCTATTATTTCTTTACATTTAGCTGGAGCTTCATCTATTATGGGAGCTATTAACTTTATTTCTACTATTATTAATATAAAAAATGGACCAATTGAAAAAATACCTATATTTGCTTGAACAATTTTAGTAACTTCAATTTTATTATTATTATCTTTACCTGTATTAGCAGGTGCTATTACTATATTATTATTTGATCGAAATTTAAATACTTCATTTTTTGACCCATCAGGGGGAGGAGACCCAATTTTATATCAACATTTATTTTGATTTTTTGGTCATCCTGAAGTATATATTTTAATTTTACCTGGATTTGGATTAATTTCTCAAATAATTTATAATGAAAGAGGAAAAAAAGAAGTTTTTGGAAGAATAGGAATAATTTATGCAATTTTAAGAATTGGATTAATAGGATTTGTTGTATGAGGCCATCATATATTTACAGTAGGTATAGATGTAGATACTCGAGCATATTTTACTTCAGTAACTATAGTAATTGCAATTCCAACTGGAATTAAAGTATTTAGATGAATAGCTACTATAGCTAGAACAAAAATTAAACATTCTGCTACTTATTTATGAATTTTTGGATTTATTTTTTTATTTACTTTAGGGGGATTTACTGGAGTAGTTTTAGCTAATTCATCATTAGATATTGTATTTCATGATACTTACTATGTAGTTGCTCATTTTCATTATGTTTTATCGATAGGAGCTGTTTTTTCAATTTTTGGAGGATTTACTTATTGATTTCCTTTATTTACAGGTTTAACTTTAAATCAAAATATTTTAAAAATTCATTTTTGAATATTATTTATTGGAGTAAATATAACTTTTTTTCCACAACATTTTTTAGGAATAAGAGGAATACCACGACGATACTCAGATTATCCAGATGCTTATACTTGTTGAAATAAAATATCTTCTATAGGAGCAATAATTTCATTTTTTAGAACTTTTGTATTTTTATTTGCTTTATATGAAGCTTTTATTTCTAATCGAAAATTTATATTTGATATAAAATCAAACTCATCTGTAGAATGATTAATAATTACTCCTCCTTCTGATCATTCATTTTATGAATTACCTAAATTAAAAGAAAATATTTGAACAAATAAAGAAAAATCTAAACTTAAATTTAATTCTAAAAAATCAGAAATTCAATTTAATGTTAATATTATATCTAATGGTAATAATTTAAATAAAAAATAAATTATTAATTCTAATATGGCAGATTAGTGTAATAGATTTAAATCCTATAAATGTAATAATATTACTATTAGAAATTCCTATATGAGGTCAAATAATATTTCAAGATGCTAGATCCCCAATTATACAAAATATAATTTTTTTTCATGATTCTGTAATAATAATTATTTTTATAATTACTATTGTATTAATTTATATATTTATTATAATATTAAAAGATAAATATATAGATTTATCATTAGTTCATAATGAATTAATTGAAATTATTTGAACATTATTACCAATAATTTGTTTAATTTTTATAGCTTTACCTTCATTAAGATTATTATATTTAACAGATGATTTAAAAAATCCTGATTTATCAGTAAGCACTATTTTTAACCGCTCGTTAATATTAACCCCGATAGAAGCACTTGAGTATAACCACGTGCGCGACCACGTGCGAAAACTTAATTAATTAATAACTTCTTCAGTTTTTATCCGATTTTAATGTTTTATACGTCAAAATATAGGATTAAAAATTGACTACAAAGCAAAGTTTACCGCAAGGTATGAATTTGTTTCAATCAAAAGTTATAACAAACCGAAAAAAGTTTAAACAATAATTAATAACAGCAAAAATAATTATCCGAATTTCAAAAAAATTAGATAGGCCGCTGCGTACTAGCGACCCAGCAGAGGGAAAAATGTTTCAGACAAAAATTTTAAAAAACCGCAACGTTATTAAACGACAAAAATTTATAACCTATTCACGCCTGTCAAAAATTTAAAAACACCTCACAGCGCCAAATTTTTTGCCAAAAAACACCACAAACACTTCCACAGTTTCCCTGCAACACCAGGAACACAGTGAAAAACACTTTACTAGCAAAAAGCACGAAAACTGCCAAAGCTACAGCGAAAAAATCACGGATCACATGTGTACTGCACGGCCTATAGGCTGCAAATAGTGTTGCGGAAAATCGTGATTTCTCGATTCTGCGCATTGACTTTCTTGCGCAGATGGGCTTTGACCGACAATAGTGAAGGTAGCTAAATAATAATAAAAATTTGTGCCAGCAATTGCGGTTATACATTATATTAAAAATTAATATTGATTTATTTATAATAATTATTAATTTTAAATAATTAAATTAAAAAATTTATGATCAAATAACATTTTTTATAAAAATTATTTATTTAATTCATTATTGATTAAAAAAAATTAAATAAAAACTAGGATTAGATACCCTATTATTTAAAAGTTAAATATTTAAAGTAAAGTAAAATTATAAGAAACATAAAAATTATGGCGGTATTTTATTCAAAATAGAGAAATTTGTCCTATAAATGATAATCCACGATAGGAGAAACTTATTTTTATACTTATGTATGTTCATATTAAAATTATTTTTTTAAAATATAATTGAAATATTAATAATTTTTAATTTAAAATTAAATAATAATAATTTAGATCAATATGTAGTTATAAATAAGAAGGAGATGAATTACTTTTATTCTATAAATTTTATAAAAAATTAGAAGTTGAAATGAAGACGAAAAAAGAAGTGATGTTAGAAAGTTGAAAACATAAAACAGGGAAATTGGATCTGTCAACTATTTGACACATCGCCAGTCACGTCTCTAGTAATCGTCGAGGAAGGCGAGACAACAATAGTACATGGGACGGGAAAGTTGTAGTTCGAAAGGCAATTATAGTGTCAGAAAACAGTGATTTTCGCCAATAGAAAAAAACCGATTGAATATTTTAGTTTCTCATATAGATGAGAACATAGAGAAGGGTTGGCCAATACAAAATGTGAATTTTTGGTACGAAATTAGATTTATTTTAAAAATATTTTTTAAAAATAATTAAAAATTAATTATAAAATTAATATATAAATATGATAAATTAAAAAGTTTAAAATTATAATAAATAAAATTATATAAAAATTATTGAATTTAGTAATTAATTTAAAAAATAAAATTAATTTATATTTATAGTATTGTAAAAGAAATTTATTAATTATTTAAAAAAAATAATAATATTATTTACCTTTTGTATCAGGGTTTATTAAAATTAATAAATAAATTATTTATTTCTCGAAACTAATAGATTTAATTAAATATAAAATTTAATGTTGTATTATTATTATGAATATTTAATTAGAAATTAAACGTTTTTCGAAATTAGTATATCTAGTTATTTTATAAATAAATTTAATTTAGATAATAATATTTAAATTATAGTATTTAAATTAATATAATTATTATTATTATATTTAAAATTTAAGGGATAAACTTTAAATTTATATTAATAATTATTTAATTATTTATTTATGTTTTATTTTTATATACTATATATATATATTATAATATTAAAATTAATTAAAGTTAAATTTAAAAAAATTTTTAAATTTAATTTAATTAATTATTTAATTAATTATAAAATTAAAAATTTTAATATTAAAATTTTAAAATTATGATAAATTAGTAAATTAAAAATATAAAAAATATTAATTTAATAAATAAAGATTAAATTAAGGAATTAGGCAAAAATTTTATTCGCCTGTTTATTAAAACATGGTTTATTGATTATAATATTAAATCTAATCTGCTCAATGATATAATTAAATAGCTGCAGTATATTGACTGTACAAAGGTAGCAAAATCAATTGGCTTTTTATTGAAGTCGGGAATGAAAGATTGAACGAAATAAAATCTGTCTCAATTTAATTAATAATTAAATTTTATTTTAGGTAAAAATTCCTAAATGTATTTAAAAGACGAGAAGACCCTATAGAATTTTATAAATTAATAATTAATTTAAATTAATTATATTTATTAAATTAATTATTAATTTATTTGATTGGGGATAATTTGAAAATTTAAAAAATTTTTCATATGAAATAATATTAAAACATAAATATATGAAATATCATTAAATTATCCATTAATAATGAAAATAAAATAAATTACCTTAGGGATAACAGCGTAATTTTTTTGGAGAGGATATTGATAAAAAAGTTTGCGACCTCGATGTTGAATTAAGTTAAATAGTTGATAGAAAGATTAACTAAATTAAGTCTGTTCGACTTTTAATAACTTACATGATTTGAGTTTAAAACGGTGTGAGCCAGTTTGGATTCTATCTTTAAATAAAAATAATAGTTTTGTACGAAAGGACTTGCTTTTTTTACTATTGTAATAAATTATTGAATAAAAATTAATAATTACTTTAACATAATAGTGTAATAGATTTAGAATCTATAAATAAAATATTTTTATATATTTTAAGTAATAATTTTATTAATTTATTATATAAATATAATGTTATGTATATTTGATACAATAATTATAGTATTAATTTCTGTATCTTTTGTTAGATTATTAGAACGAAAAATTTTAAGTAGAATTCAATTACGAGTAGGACCTAATAAATCAAGAATTAAAGGAATATTACAATCTTTTAGAGATGCTATTAAATTGATAATTAAAGAAAAAATATTTCCTATTAATGTAAATTATTTATTATATTTATTTAGACCTATTATAATAGTAGTATTAATAATATTAATATGAATAAATTCACCTTATTATATTAATTTTATTAATAATTATATACATATAATAATAATTTTATGTATTTTAAGTATAGGTGTTTATCCTTTAATAATTTCTGGATGATCCTCAGGATCTATTTATGCTTTAATTGGAAGATTACGAAGAATTGCTCAAACAATTTCTTATGAAGTTAGTATAATTTTTATTATATTTTCAATAATTATATTTACAGAAACTTTTAATTTATTATTATTTTGTAATTTACAAAAATATAGTTGATTTATTTTTTTATTTTATCCAATTTCTTTTATATTATTTATTAGATTTTTAGCAGAATTAAATCGAACACCTTTTGATTTAGCTGAGGGGGAATCAGAATTAGTTTCAGGTTTTAATATTGAATATATAGGGATAACTTTTGCTATAATTTTTATAGCGGAATATGGTATAATTTTATTTATAAGATATTTATTTAGAATTTTTTTTTAGGAGGGAATATTAATTCAATAATATTTTATTTAATATTTTTAATTATAGCAATTTTAATTATTTGAGTTCGAGGGACTTTCCTCGAATTCGATACGATCAAATAATAATAATAATATGAAAAAAATTTTTACCTTTTACTTTATGTTATTTAATTATTTTAGTAATAATTAAAATAATAATTTTATTAATAATTATTTAAATTATTAGCAGATTTTACTCTAAATATGTAAGTTCAAGTTACATGCTAATATAGCTAATAAGTTGTTTATAATTGTAAATATATGTATTATAGAGAAGGATAAAAACCTGGATAAGTAATATCTTAAATAAAGTCGAAATTGATGATTTTCAGTTTTAATTTTTATTAAACATAATTTTAATGAAAAAATTAGGTATAAAATTGGGATATAAATAATATAAAAAAATATAAATTGAAGCAAATTGTCTAATTAAAACAATGGGTTTTCAATGTTTTGCTCCAGTCAGAGTTTAAAATAAAAAAAATACAAACAAAATTTCAAAAAAAAAATTGGAATAATAATTTGAAATTTAATCCTTTCAATTTTATATTGAGGAAAAAAAAAGGAAAAATAATAAATTAAAATTGATATACTAAGCCAAACTACCCCCTAATTATTAGGAATTGATCTAAAATAGCATAAGCAAATAAAAAAATCATTCAGGTTGAATATGTAT